>WEDG01000321.1:0-60000 GCA_017591395.1 Schistocephalus solidus | reverse complement strand
GTAGTTTAGCAGTTTAGAGCAGTTTAGAGAACGGGTAAATTAAAAGGCAAATGTTTATAAATAGGGTCTGGTTAAGTGCTACAGATGAGGGTTAATGCAGCGTATGAAGCTACTGTTTTGGAGTATTTAAAAAGTTCGACTAAACGTTAGTTTTATGACCTTTGCTAAGGTTAGTGTTAGTATGAAGGTCGCTCGTAATCTTACGCTTTAGATTCAGTGTTGGTGTTAGCACGAGGGTAAGAGATAGGCATAGTGCTGCGCCTTACGGCTAGTTTTTAGGTTAAAACAAGAGTAATGCGATTACTATTAGAATTTGCAACAGTCTTTAGTGATAAGCATAAGACGGGCGGGCTTCTGGAAGTAACCCACCATGTTCTACCACTCTCCATTAACAGGGGGAATTTCTTATGTACGTGCATAGTTTGGCCTAGTTTGCTCATTTAAAAAAATTTTTATCACTCATTGTATGAAGTACACTAATGAGGTCATCTTGCACGTTTTGAGGGAAGTCAATTTATACATAAATTTTGTGCGGATTCTCTACCACTATTTCATGATGTCGAAAGTTGTAGGTTTGAACCATTATGCGTCCTTTGTCATCTTTCGATGTTTGATGTTTGACCGACAAATTTTCTTTTTTTTCTGAAAAAATTGAATGATTCTTTCAAAATAAAGCGTATCTCGTTCTATAAATACATATATATTGGAACATGCGCATCCCACTAAGTATAATTCGAAGAAAATAACTTCTTTGAAGAACGGCAAGAAAGGTTACTGGGTAAAGTTCCGACGGTGGTTCCCCAGGTCGTCGTCAACCCTTATATATCCCCAGACGATACTGTTCCCCTGCGCTGAGGAAAAAGGGCGAAAAGCGTATGAAGGTAGAGTCATTTCTTCGAAGGATCTTACGTAGTTTGTGGGGTAAGTTCGAGTCTGTCTACAGGACTGTAGGAATTAATTGTTTATCTTTTCCTGAGTGATCTCACATCATTATTGTACAAGTTGATCTAACGATTTGATAAGAGGGTCCTGCAAGGCATCTTTTCAGATAACTGAAGCAATGTTTTCCTGGAATAAACTTGAATGCGGGGATGGGGGTGTGGAGGGATGTGGTTGCGTTCAGTAAAGATCCCTACCGGGGTATTGTGAGGTTAGTCACTCGATCCAGCTGCTTACAGATTTCAGCTTAGCTTCACCCTCCGCAAAGCCCAGGAGACGCCCAGTCGTCACCAGAAGCTTGACCTTAAATGCCGGAATTGGGTCCACGTATGGCTAGTGTCCACCAGGTGCTTCATAATTGCAATCATGGGTGCCCGTTTTTCCACATTTAGCCCCCATTTCGGCATACGTTCAGTTGACCGAGTAGTCAACTGCCTTTGCGAGCATCAAAGCTATCTGTAGCCGCAACTAAATGTAAACCCCTCAATTCAATTCGACGGGGCCTGCATTGGTAAAGCGTCGCGGATTGGTCCAAGTGGAATGATGACAACAATTGAGAGGCAACTGCGTTCGCTCAATCCTATATAGGAGTCATCGCTTGCTCAACATAGACCAATTATCTGAAAAAACTTGTCAATGCTCACCGGTGATACTTATCGGGGAATTTTTATGGATACCCGTTTCTAAGAACAGCGTTCGTCAGGAAACTGATCTCAATATCAATCGTATCTGAAGAACAGAGGCTAGTGGCTCTATTGAACATGCGCAACACAACATTTCGGTTTCTCTGAATTGGAATGAAACGAAGAAAGTGCATTCATTGTACTATACAGGAGGTTTTTCGAAAGATGGACGTGTAAATGGAGAAATCTGCCTATCTACATACAAGAACGTCTAAGAAAGACGGTGTGTTCTTTTTCTCATGCTCGATCGAGGTCATTAGACAGTTGTTGGGGCGTGGGAATAGAAACTAAGGTCGATATCTTGGCACATTTCCTCACTATAGACAAACCGAAGCGTGAACAGCTCTCACAGTGCGTTAACGGCATTTTACTCGTTATAAACAATCCAACGCCACGAAGCTGGCAAGGTGTGCTAAAAAAACCATGGTTTGGAAGGTTGTCAACTGACAAGTTGATTTGGATCTCGCAGTCAGTCCAGTGTGTTTCAATGGATTGGTTGACTGGCGGCTCCTGCGTTATGTGGCCCCTATGACACTCCCAAATCCCTGGGATACGATCCAGGTGTCGCGGCACACCTATGGGCGGCTCCGGCCACGCCAGCCACATGCGCTCGAGTACGTCTCCGGTCATATTTAATTGTTAAAGAAAACGAGCCCCTGGAGGAGGAAGTTTGGTAGCTGCAGCACAAGTCTACTCCTATTGTAAGCTAATTCACACACTAGACACCATCCCTGCCTCAGTTTGCTGTTGGGCACGTGTTCGACATCTTCGAAATTGACATTCAAACCGTCGTAGGAATGAATGGCGATTGGTTGCTGTTCCCTGTAGCATCCCTCGATGCCCTTTGGGAACATGCTTGTCAGTTGATTGTAAATTCATGATTTTCACTGTTTTTAATTGATTGGCAATAAATTTTGATTCTCTTATATGTGTTTATCAAAACTTTGAAAATAAACTAGTTCTGAAAAGCACTTACTGAAGTAGTGAGATTTTGGATATTCCTTCTAATGGAGATGGTCTTTGGCTTCATTGCTGAGAAAAAACTATTTTCCACAAGAAAATTCCACATTTAATAGGCCCAAGATCAATGTTAACAGTTTTAAAATACGTTACCCCTTTACAAAGCTTGATATTTGGTTATTTCTTTGACGAAAATATGTGAACTTTACCTTTTTTCATGGTTAAATTAAGGTTACATGTGGAATTTTTATCGGTTTTGTGATAGTCCTGGAATTAAATAATAAGTTTTCGGCTGAAAATAAAAGAAATCACTTTTCGTTTTTATATTGGAGCGCAGGTTGCTACACTTGTGCATTTCAATGCCCCATTATAAGACTGCAAGTACACAACAAAGTATCTGAATATATGCTAAGATTTCGCAAAACTGCTAATCTTCTGTCCATCGCGTTTCTAAAGTGTGGAAAGCCGAAACTATATTATGCAAAAAAGCACCTTATCGCACCAATTTAACATACGTTCTTCTATACGTCTATCTCCACGGTGTCTTGGGTATATGTTGCTTACGGTCTTTATTTTCGCCGTAAAAACAAAAACTCCTGGTAAATAAGTTTATTCCTGCATTTTGGGGCAAAAAGACAGCAATTTGAATGAAATAATTTATCCAGCTGCATTCTAAACTTGTTTCAGGGAAAATAATGACATTCCTTACTCTTGCCTTCACCTGACTTTTATAGAATTAAGATCTTTATTTCCGGTTCTAGAAGAGATTTATTTGAAACCATTCTTACTTATATTTACGTCGGTTTATGGACATTTCTTGTATGTTCTTGGATGTGCGCTTGTTGGAATTCACAGTGTGATGTTTAAGACTTACTATTATGCATCCGCCTTCAGGGATCTAATTCAAACAGGGCATAATGTGCTTAGCCCTTTTGGTTGGGAAATAGGGACTCGAACCCACGCCAGCAAGGAGAAGGCTTTAGTATAGCCAACGCTCTAGCCAACTTAACTACGAGGCCCCACCTGTGGTGGATTCCCTACGTTGCTGTAGGCTGGCGTGAGTTCGAATCCCACCGAGGCTGCCGAGGTTTTCACAAGTGGGTCAAATGCATTATTTCTTATGTTGCCGCTTTTATTTTTGACGGTGAACTCCAGCAAGATTTCGAAAACTCAGATGAATTAAGACATGATTCCAACGAGCAAACAGGCTTCCTTTTTCTTCTTCTTCTTCGTCTTCTTCTTCTTCTTCTTCTTCTTCTTCTTCTTCCTTTTCGTCTGGATTGTGAAATGGCGCCTCAGTACTCAACAGTGACGTTTCACGTTGGGTTACTTTTTGTTAAATGCTGTGAAAAATATCAAATATACAAAAATACTACTGTATCTCCGTATCAGTATCTCAACTAAGCGAACATAGTCCAAATTTCATTAATGTCGTCATTTTTTTCCCGGAAGTTAGCAAAATGCCTATGCTCAGCACGTATAATGTGGGTGGTGGATATTTAACTCCCGGGTACGCGGACAGACTACACGAAAGCCATCTTATTAGATCCGATTATCGGGAAGAAATAGACGCAGTTTCAGTTTCACGCTCCCACCCATCATCCGAGAGCATCAGATAAGCGTTACTCCTACATAAGGAATCGCAGTATTCATAGGATGCAGTTGCTATGCCAAGACATGCCTAGGACAATTAACGCCCCCACCCTCTTCATAGTTGACCTCTGCTCTGCGAATAACTTGATGACCGAAATGCGGGTGGTTACCTGCTGAACTTTCATCCCCGTGTTTAATGTTGGCGTGATGATATCTCCGCGACCTTTCTCAACAGCCTGGGCGTGAGAAAAGGTATTCGGTTGTGCGCTCACCGAGTGGCTTACTTTTTTGGCTAAACATAGTCCCGGCCTCAAATATGGGTCGTGAACAATGACTCGAGCAACTTGGGGCTCACGTGATTGTTAAGTCTCGGGAGAATTTAGCCCTAAATGAACTTGCATAGGAGGTCGGGACTCGTCGGATGAGCAGCGACTTGAGAATTGGCGTCTTTTCTCTGGTCTGCTGCCACGTGTTCGGCAATTTGCTTTTGGAGCAGTCCTACAGTTTTTCCGACGTAGTTGCAAGCAATTGGCGCTGCAGAGGACAGTCATGCTGGCTGAAGAGGAAGCCATTAATTGCAGCATCGATGTCGTAACATTACGATGGCATTCTATAAATACTGTAATACCCTGTGTGCAGATTTCCCCTATCTGCTACTGTCTCGGATGATGGGTTCGACCGTGCATCCGCACCGTTCGGCAAAAATACTTATCATCTCAGCCATTGCATCTACTTCTCAATTACTTCCTATGACTTACATATTGCTTGAAATGGCGTTCCGATTGTTTTTATCATGTATCATCTGCAAGGCGGTTAGGGTCGACCTACTGTGAACCCGAAATTTAGACCCAGTGGTTGTGAGCTCAAAGTAGGTGTTCAGTGACTCACGTAGTGGAGCGAAGTGGTGAAACTCTAAGCACCACCACTGCTGGTAATATCGATCAGTGCTTTAAATGACAAACTTAACCTTTCGGCTTTGGGCAGATCGATTTTTCGGTCACTGCCTCGGCCTTTCCACGAATGTTTGCAAAGCTTGACGGTTGCTGGTGTTGGGCAACTTCACATCGGTCAAGGGAGCTTGGAAGCCCGCCTCCTTGTCGAGGGGGTTCGTCTCGTGGTCGTTTTCGTTTATAAATCTTATTTCCGATGAGACCATCTTGTCCTGGCCCTTATGTATGTTCTGACGCAGGGTTCAGAGTTGGCATCTGAATACCAGGCCTCTAGCTTAAGTCATTTAGGATTTGAGGTTCATCGGCCCTGCTCCCTGAATGTAAAAAGTGTGGCCACTCTCTCCAGTATGGGTTGCAAGCTTTGAGTTCAGGTCTAGTCTCCGAGGAGCCAGTTTGCGCTTATTTGTGCGGATCTGCACTTTTTATCCCGCTTCCCCAACGTAGTTGCAGTCCCCATTAGTGCAATGTAATTGGCAGACAACTGCAGGGGTTTCGTTAGGGGGAAGTTTGTTCTAAGGCAGCATAATATGGAGCTGATGGGCTTTGCCTAATCTGGCAGGTTGTAACAGTTGTATGTGTTAACTGACTCGCGAATGGAGCCCCCAAATACTACTGTAAATATTCCCAATTGAAACCGGTAATAGAACGAGCCTATAGCTCAATAGTTCGGGCGCTGGACTTCGATTTAACTGGTGTACCGTGTGGTGGCGCACCACCTGGGCGTTCCTTTGCACCTACCGTCAGACAATGTCCAAAAGACCGAAGGCGGGGTGGCTAGTGCGGAATGAGCCTGCAACCACATATTTCATCACTCCACCGACTTTCAGAATTTTTTATGGGATCTCATACGGATTAACGTCTGCCGTGCCCTGATCTGGCCCCCCTGTTGGTTCAGCACCTCTACCACGTGGCCCGTTTTGTGGGGCACATGGAATTAGATATAGACTCGTTGTCCGATCAATTTTTATTCCAGTATCCCTTGTCTTTGTTGATAATCTCCATATACCTATAAAAAAGTCGACGTGTGTCTGTCGAACGGGCTCTATATCCAGGCCTAAGAAAGATATGGAAAAGCATTCTCCGTAAAATGACCAATGAAAGCACTTTGGACACAATAAATAACAAGTCCCAAAACATTACAAAGCTTAGTGCAGCATTGACAATAATGGCAGATAAGCCAGAAATGCTTATTTACACCTTTATATTTTTGGTGAGCCACACTTTCTTCGTTTTAGATTACAAGTTGTTTTGTTCCAGTTCGTGTGAGCATTGGAAACTTTAGGCTAATAAACCTCTTGTTTCAGCGATCGCTTCTCCTTCTCCACGACTATTTCCTAAAAATCGCTTCTTCGCTCCGATTAACAATACCTAGCATTTTAAGGAATCAGTAGTGCAGCTGCTCGTGGAAAATTATAATGTACAGGAACATGGGATGGTTTTGAGAGATTTGAATAATGCATTTGAGCCACTTGTGAAAAACGCGGTGGTCTCGGTGTGATTCAAACCCACGCCAGCAAGGGGAAGGTGTTATTACAGTCAACGCTTTAGCCAACTGTGCTACGAGCCCCCAGCGGAAATCGTGAGTTTACTCACACTTGGGTCAAGTTAGCCACACAACCTTCTGCAACGTATGGAATCCACTAATTCGGATACAGTTAGCTGACTGCCCAAGCAGGATTTCCTAAGCAATCAATCTAGAATCCACTCAATGACTACCAGGCACAATTGAATAATAAGAGGGTTTTTTGACAGATCCGAATAATTCATTTGACCCACTTGTGAAAAACCTGGTGGCCTCAGTGGGATTCGAACCCACGCCAGTAAGGAGAAACCTTTAGCCCAGGCAACACTCTTACCAACTGAGCTACGAGGCCCCATCGGGAGCCGAGGCTCACCCTGTCAAGAACCACTCAAATGACCGTTTCAGATATATTTAACGCAGCAGCCGGTCGCTACGCTGGAGGCCTGAGTCATTACTTAGCTAGCATTTCGCAACCGGTTGATAACACCAAACAACCACGGAACCAAGGAAACTCTCCCATCTAGACATTAACCTAGCGCCGGAGAAAAGTCAGATATATCAGAGGGCATGTTAAATATTCTGGGTGTTACCTAACATACCTGTCAGTTTTTAATTCAATATATGAACATCCGACTTGTCTCCAATCGACACAACGATAACACGCTTTCTATTACCCATAACTTTCTCTAGGGGTTTTCTTATCAACGATAAATCACGGAACACAAGCAACACATCCTGGAATCACTTAAGCCAACCTTACGCTACTTGTATGCAAAGCACATCCTTATGCATTATGTCAGAGGGCTTTTCTATTGCACTCTTTGGCTTCTAATTAAGCCAAGTTTGAAAGTTGGAATAATACGATTCTTTAAGCTATCTCCATTTCATTATGACAGTGAAGGATCGCTTTCGTCAAGTAACGTGTTGGCCTTTAAAATAATGAACTCATATCACATTCATTGAACTTCGGAAAATTCGATCACGCCGCACTACCGCTCCAGCACGCAACCGTCCAAGAAAACATTATTGTTCTTGAATGCATGGAAAAGCATGCTTGTGTTACGCTTTTAACCGGTAATGAATAATAGGCGATGGCGAAGGATAGTTTAAAGGATGGAAGAGGATAACGTTTTGGAACTGAAAAAGCGATGCATACACAATTAACAAAGTTGTGACAAAAGCGGTGGCCTTGGTGGGATTCGAATCCGCAACAATAAGAGGCAGGATTTAGTACAGCAAACGCACTTAACACCTGAGCTAAGAGGACCCACCGGCAGCCGGAGGTTGAATCACATTTGGGTCAAGTTACCCGACTAACCTACTTCAACGTTTGAAGTCCACTAATTTTGATACTGTAAGCTGACTGCTCAAGGAGGATTACCAAGTAAATCAATCCAGAATCTACCAGACAATTACTTGGCACAAGCAAGTAATAGGGGTTTTACCTAACTGAAGAATCATTTAAATCTGCGCCTCCTGATGTATTCTAGACTCCCACCGAGGTCATTGCAATGTACACAATTGAGTCGTAGGAATAATTGAAGTCTGCCGGGTAGTCGTCTGCAGGGTAGTCGTCCAGTTACTTTTGGATTGCTTTCTTCGAAAATCCTTCTTGCGTAGTCAGTTTACTAAAGGCTTACTAAAGGGTCGCATGGCCATTCGTTGTCAAATGCAAAAGTTTAGCACATTTGTGAATATTGGCAGTGCTGCCCAGAATTCGATGCAAAATCCAATGAGCTGTTTAAGAAAGTGTCAGTAATGCAAAATATAAAATGAAACACATCTCTCGTCTAGCATCAAGAGGTAGGACCTTTAAACTGGTAAATTCCTGCCTAAACCTAAACTCTACAGTTAGCACGATAATAACCTTAACCCTTAGGATAAACATGACCATAAACCCAACTTTTACCTTAGCCGCAAACTTAAACCTTATCCTAAATTTGACCTAACCTTCACCTTAATCCTAAACATGCGTTCCTTGGAAGTTAGCGCAAACCTAAATGCATTGTGGACACTTCATTTACCCCTGTCTTGTATGCGCGGCTATAGAAGGTATCCTAACACTCATATTGATCACGTTCTGAGGTACCACGTAGGTCTGTCAAAGAAGTAGGCATCTTTAAAAATACTGATATCTAATATTTTGCAAATTAAGTTTGGAGCCAAAACATTGGGTTATGTAGTTCCCCCCCCCCCCGATATTTCGGGAGAATATTGATTCTAGTTGATAATTTCGGTTCCAAGGCACGTTTTGCAACGCGTTGGATAGCGGGGAAGAGTAAACAAGAAAGCACAATAAAAACCATAGGTAGCGCTCTATGACTGAAGACGATAAAAGTAGATTATAGATATTTCAAAAAGTAGCCGGCCGGAGGCCAGCACTGCACGTAAAGCAGGAAAATGAAATGCAAAAAAGACGCAAGATATTGCCAAATGACTAAAATAAATCATATTCAATTCAAAGTATCTATGCATTTATACAGACATGGGAAATCAATAGAAAACATTCAAAATACTCAACTTGTTAAATTCTACCGAGTGCGGTGTTTGCATTCAGCCAGAAAAAGTTCATTTAAGAGTTGTCTTCTGGAGTGAATAAACAAATCTTCATGTTATGTTTAAGGATAATAAAATATCTATCTCGCCCAGGTTGCCCGTTCAGCAAGATCGTAAACTGCGACCTAACCCAGATAACAAAGGCTGGATTAGGGAGTAGTATGGGACCGGTGGGGCTTAACGAAGAAGAGGAGAGCACCAATCTAATCCTAACCCTATCCGTTGCTTTCATTAGGGTAAGCCTTAGTTGCCGAGCTATTATTTTTGCACAGTAGTTTGTCGCCCTAACAGTTGTGCGGATTGCGAGATCCGGTGACTTTTCCTCACGCCGTCCAATGTGTGTGATACCTTTCCCAGCTGATCTGACCAACTTTTATTTATTTATTTACTTATTTTCACTTAACCTTTCTTGGTTGTTGATTAAACCTCGGCTTTTGTGGGTTCTAAACAGTTGACTATAAGGCAGAGTGTAAGTGCACATTTTCTTCTTTCCACCGGCTTAGATCGGTACACGTAATTGTCATGGGAAAGCACTTTCAAAGCTGAGATCGTTGCTCAAGGATCACTTAACTGAGGACCTTCGGTAGCCCTATTGGATGATGATTAATCAGATAGAATTGACTGCTCCACTGTCACAGTGATTGCCGACGACTATTCTCGATTAAGCTCAGTCCTTCCTCTGTCGTGTCTGACCACGAAGACACGAGCATTCAAAACGTTGACGACTCTCCACAGCTGATCACATGCTAAAGTATTTCTGGGTGTCTCGAATGTGCACAATTTGATTCCGAAAACCCTGAGCATGATGGAACATTTGAGCACCCGGAAAAAATGAGCACGTGGACAAGGCTATTTTTTCTTCATCTAACAACAGCTTTGTGCTGAAAGCCGTGCGATGTACACTGATTTCCATCGTGATTAAACTTTTTTGATTGACGTCAGTCACATAAGGCATACGGCGAACTAACCTGAATGCTCGACACGGTAAGTTTTCTGATGCTTTTCCTGGAATCCGAAACGTTAGAAGAAAAGTTTATGACACAGCAATCACGTCTAACTTGTATCGGCAGTAAGTCATGATGCGGTTGGAATAATTAGCGAAATAACTATTCGCTTGAGTGGTGGATAAAGCTAATGTTTCTTTGATCTTGGATCATACTATAAACTCGGCAATCTCTATGACCTTAAAAAGGGGTAAGGACATTATTATTCTGTCATAATTCGAATACATTTTAAATATCAAAGTGGTGCGAAAACGAACCTGAAAGAAAGTCAAATTTAAACAAGACTTTCGTATAAAATTTTGTTCAAAGACAATATGTTAATTTTTCTGAAACAATTATGCATACTTCGTAAACCCACGCGAGAAGGTCAAACCACGTGAAGTCTATGCGGTCTTAAAGCTGATCATGCCGAGCCAAAGAGGCTTTAAGCGTTCAGAGCCTGTGTCTGCGATCGTGCGTTGGTGAGCATCACACCCGTTCAGTTGGGAAGTTGTCACTAACAACAACATAGACGCTCCATCAAACGGACTAAATAAGCAAATTTCAGTGGTACGAAACAAAAACTTCCACAATCTGGCATCGAAAGATTTCTCTTTTTCTCCCTTAAATATTCAAGGTATTAAAATTTGTTAATTCGCTTTATCCTGTTGATTACCTTTTGAGGTACCACGTAAGACCGTTGTACTAGTATTCATCTTCTATCTTGCACTTCATCCAACCAGTTGGAGGGCCGGAAACGAAAGATTCGAAAGCACAAAAGCGACTGTGCGATAAGAGACTGAATAACCAAACTGTTTAAGCGATCGATTTGTCAACACAAACTCAGGATAGTTTGGCACACTCGGACTTGGTGTAAGCCTTTCGACAGAGCGTATTCCACGAGTCCAAGGCCCTCCACACCGAGGAGGATGCGCCAAGAGCACCCCACTCCTCTTTGAAATTCTTCAGATCTAGCAAAAATCTCAGAGAGAGAGAGCGTAATTGACAGAGTTACAGTAGCGGCGCCTGATGTGACAAGAAGGCGTTTAGCCCTCAAGTCGTCAGTGCCTGACCGTTGTCTGCTCAGACATCGTGGTCTGCGAGGCGGCATTTCTCCAAGCCAACCTAACTGCCAAAATGGCTAATTTGTTGACGTAGAATTACGCTGCATCAACCTTGTACACACCTACTCCCCGCACAAGGGGAAGAAAAGCAGAGGTGGCAGAATGCGCATGTGGCTGGCACGACCGAATCCCCGCTAAGTGTGTCGCCAGCTCGAAGTCCACAGTATGCACATGGGCACAGTATGCGAGGGCTACTATCGTTTTCCGGTTGCTTTTACCAAAAGTGGCATAGTTGAGGCCGCTAACGTGGAACATTCTAATCGGAGGCTAAATATTTTCTGATTTTCACGAGGGTATTTTACTGTTAGCTATTTCGGAACATTTTCAGGTTCGTTACTGTAAATACTACGAGAAGAGGCATGTGGTCCGGCGATGGATTTATTAGTACACATCCTGGATGGTTTGACGAATTTTGAGTGATTGCCACCACTAATCCGAGTTTGCGTCGAGGTAGATACCGAATCCTTATTCCTTTTGTCCGACAACAACGAATGCTTATGCGGCCCTATTAACTCGGCATCAAATGTTAGCCCCAACGAACACAAAGGAAGAGAGAGATTGCAGTGGGGTTAGCGTTAAGGTCAACCTAAAGACGCATAATGCGGTCTCAGGAAACGGTTCATAAGCGAGAGAACCCACGAAGGGTTGGCCATTCCGAAAGAATACGAAACCGTGCCTTACGTTATTCTTAAAACGTTGAGTTAGGTAAATATATACTGTAAAGACAACTTAGAGAGCAAATGAACAAAAAAACCATTCAGATCCTATTAACCAGGCAACTAATGCTAAACTTTACAAACATAATGGATAGGGTAAGGGGGAGTTTGGTGTGCAGTTTGGCGTGAATAGGTAGGCATCCACTGTAGTCTAATTTAGTGATAAAAAATCAACTTGCCTGACTGATGATGGTGCGCATATACATTTCATTTCATTGCCAACGCCTCACTACCATTCACCATCCTTTAAATTGTCCTACCACCATGCCATCGTTCCTGTGTGAATTCCTACCGCTCGATTAGGTGATTTTATAGGATCAAAAACTAGCTCTATGCTAGTTAATAGAGTCACAGCACCAGTTGATGCCTCAGGACATTTCGCTGATATTTTAGTTTCCAGAAAACATATATTTGGCAGCATTCAAAGACTGCCCTATGTGCTGAACTTTTAGTGCTTTTTAGTGATTCCGTTGAGCAGATTTGGTGCTAGGGAAACCTCAAGTCTTGTGGAATAGATCAGATACACTAATGGTGAATTTGGAGCACCTGAAAAAAAAACCAACACGTGAACAGGACTCCTCTTTCCTTCCGACGAGACAGGATTATTTAAAATAAGCAATTTTAGCAACCGTTTGGTTGGTTCTTGCATTTGTGTGATTTTTACTGAGTTCACTCTTAATTAAAAATGCTTCAAATGGCGTCACTGGGAGCAAGCGTTTATGGAAATGACGCGAATGCTCGGCAAAGAAAGTCTCTAATCGGGTCGAACAGTTTTCTACACTATGAAGTTTGCTTGAACCAGGAAAAAAATTAATTTTCAGTCAAGTAATCTACTAGGAGCTCAGTCGCCTCCATGAAAGTAAAAGCGTGGGTGGCCATTACTGGCCTGCGTGTTAGCCACAAGGGATTTAAAGTATCGAGGAAATTCTTTTAAAAAATACTTCAAGATTCTTATTTGTCCAAAAATGTGTGCATAGCTTAGTACAATTCCTTGCGAAAAGGCGGCTACGAATCGGCCTCAATAGCACTGCAAAACACTTTAACCGGAATTACAGCAGATTTGACCTTATTGGAGGAAAAGTTTAATTCGGAGCCGTTGTTGTACAAGGCGCCAGCATCTGAAGAAGGCTGCTTCGGTGGCGTCAGTCCGAAGGTCCATGTAGGCTTTGTGTAGTCCATTCTTCTCCGCAAGGGAGTTGCTAATGTCGGCGCCATTGTCGTCAAACCAGTCCTGGTGTTGACGGCGTGCGCGTCCATGGACTTCGAGGGCGGTGGACTGGATGACATTTCGCAGTTGACACCTTCGTGTCTCCACGGCAGCATTATCATCTGGAGCATGCAGGCCCTCCAGTTTCTTGGTTATTTGGTTGCTGTAATCAAAAAAGTTAGCAGGCAAATTAAATAAAAAGTATTAAACTTACCTGGCGGTCTTTTAACTTGGGGTCTTCGTCGGGGTTGCAGTCGGAGCCTCATCTGGGAGATGACGAGGCGGTGATCTGTCCGACCATCGGCGTCGCGGATCGCCTTGGTTACCAGCACGTCCTGTTAATCTCGCCTCCGGATGAGAACATAGTCCAGCAGATGCCAGCGCCACGACCGAGGGTACATCCACGTGACCTTCTCCCGAGTCGGAAGACGGAAGAAGGTGTTGGTTAGCAGGAGACGGTGTTTAACACACGTGCGCAGAAGAAGGAGGCCGTTATCGTTACAGCTACCGGGACTGTGGGGACCCAGCACTCCCTGCCAGGCAGCGTGGTTCGTCCCGACACGGGCGTTGAAGTCACCAAGGACAATTAACTTGTCCTCTTTCGGCAGAGTAACCAGCAGGGCGTAAAGGTCCTCCTAGAATTTGTCCACCGCCGCATTAGAGATCATCAATGGGAGAGCTTAGGTGCTGAAGATGGTGGGCAACTGGTCTCCCTCGAAGAGGTAGCCGGAGGCTCATCAGGCGATCATTAATACCCTGTGGCAGACAAGGCAGACGTCCCACGATGTCATTCCGGATGGCAAAGGCAACACCAGCGTCGCGTCGCTCTGCCTTTGGCCGGCCGCTCCAGAAGAAGGTGTAGCCGGCACCCACCTCCTCCAGCTGGCCCTGCTCAGAGAATCGGTTCTCGCTGAGAGCAGCAATGTCCACCTTGAAGCGTGCCAGTTCCCGAGCGACTAGCGCTGTCCTCCGTTCCGGCCGGTTTCTCCTAGGATTGTCTAAAAGGGAACGAACATTCTAGGCTGTTCGTGTAAGCGGACTCACCCGAGCAGCCTGGAGGGTATGGCGAAAGAGATGGGGACAGGGGTATTTTTATTTGTTTGAGTTTTACAACCACGTATTTTGCAATCTGCGAGCCGCAGCTGGCTGCAGAAGACGTGTTAACCAGCATTTGTTTACGGCACCTATTTTTTAGCCCCTTCCTCCGCGAGGAGGCAAGCAGTGGTGTCCCTTAATAGGGCTGCTCGGACATCCTGGACGGCTGCCAAACTCCACTATGGGTCACGGTTTTGTTTTAGTGGGAAAACGACCCGAGTTAGCCTGGGCCGCCTACGGGGTTGCTGTCATCCCCACCGTAGGACATTTTGAGAGGGGGGAGATGGGAAAATCGGGAGTCAGACATACCGGGTTTGCAGGCACATACAACACCGGAGATCCTTACCTCATTTAGCCCGCCGGTCGTGACGGTTGCCCGGGGTTTGGCCGCTGGGAAGAACCAAAGTTCAAGAAACCACAGTTGAGAGTTTGGTACCAATAAGAGGAGGCCACAAGAGCACTCACCACCTGTACGAGACAAATGGAGCGACAAAATGCTATCTGTGTGGTGCTTCCCCTAACTTGTACCCCTACACACACACACGACAGTTCGACCGTCGTAGTCCGACGAGGTCCACCGTATGCTCCACACCAGGGGGCGCAGGGACGGTGACTTGCACGTGAATTAGTTTTAAAGTGATAGTAGCCTTGCGACGCAGCTACCGCACTCTCTCCTCCTCCCCCACATGAGCCCGGTGTCAAGACAGAGTCAAGCATACCAGAGATGGAAGAGGGTGCAGGTGGCTGGCGCGGCCGGAGCCGCCCGTGGGCGTGCCACCACACCCACATGTTCGGCATTTGTTATTGGAGCGCAACCCGAATGACGCCTGCCGTGCCCTGATGTGGCCCCCGTGTTGGGCCAACGCATCTATCAATGTGGCCCGTTTAGGGGGGCAAAGACACACACACACATGACAGTTCAACCGTCGTAGTCCGACGATGTCCACCGTATGCTCTACACCAGGTGGCGCAGGGACGGTGACTTGCGCGTGAATCAGTTTTAAGTGATAGTAGACTTGCGCTGCAGCTACCGCACTCTGTCCTCCTCCCCACCTGAACCCGGTGTCGTGACAGAGTCAAAAAGACCGGAGGCAGGAGAGGACGCAGGTGGCTGGCGCGGCTGGGTCCCCTAAGTCCTAGCCGCCCCTAGGCGTGCCACCACACCTCCATGTTCGGCATTTGTTTTGGGAGCGCAACCCGAATAACGCCTTGCCGTGCCCTAATGTGGCCCCTGTGTTGGTCCAACTCATCTACCACGGGGCCCGTTTAGGGGGCAAACACACACACACACAAACTCGTTCCCTCAACACTGCCGTGGACAGAGTATGCAACGGTCAAATTTCCGCACATACTCCTGATTGTAGCATCCAATTACGCGTCGGTCCTACACGGGTTCGAGCCATATCGGAAACATTCTGTAGATACCTATTTTGGACGCACACGCATCAACGGCAAAACCTTTGGGTGCCACCAAGCCTAGCAGGTGTTCTTTAGGAGCCACGGAGGCGGTGGCCTGCGACCGTATTTTCGGGGAAATATTTTACTAATCCGGGCTTGCAGTTTATCCTTACTTTTAAAAAAAACGAAAAAAAATATTCCGAGCGAAAAAACTCGCGGTTAGGTTCTACACTGTACTGAACACATTTCAAAGAAAAAGTGAATCACTCACAGACCAAGCTTAAAGTTGCCTTGGCGTGTTTGATGAAAGCTTTGCCTATCTAATTGGAAGGGACAATAAAAAATCGTGACATTAGAGGCAGACCTGGATACATTTCACTGCAAATTGACTCTTATCAGTAAGACAAAACCATCATAGGCAGTTCAAAATATTTGAACCCTGTGCCTCTCACAGACATACGCGAATTCGGTCCAGTTGTCAACGGGTACTGGACGTGAGAATTCGACATCCAGGACAGTATTTGTATAGTCTGTTGACCTGGCTGGATGGTATGGGACACGCTCCATACACGGAATTTTAACAATGCGGTGCGACAAAAAGGATAAATCGAACGGAAATTTTACTTAACAATAACTCCTTAGCCTTCTCCTTGGGACTGTTGGTTCTAATGAAATGCAAAGCTTTACTAGTTGATTGCAGAAAGCGCACTTGGTGAAAAATATGACTACGTAAATAGTATACGTTTTGCCTTTCGCTACCTTCCTGAGTTTAATATATTTGATAGAAAATATAAATGTAAGATGTTCCTCCTTATGCTCATTTGGTAGTAAATCAAGTCCTTTTCATATTTTATACTCAAGAAAAGAGTAATTTTAGGTTTTAAAAAAGGTTTCCTGAATATTTTTAAGCCCAATCGGCCGTAGAATTTACTTTAAGGTTTTCAGTCTAAAATGTGCATGACTTCAGTATAAGGAAAAATTATTCATCGCTTTATATCATTAAAATATTCTGTAAGGTATTTGAAAAAGTTTGAAATCGATGTGGACTGTGTTGTATACTTCAGGCGAGACATTACTAAATGGACGGATACGAAGCTATTCAAATGTGCATTGTATGATCTTAAACAATCTAATAATTAGACATTTAAAGAGGTAATTATCTGACAAATGAGTACAAAAACGGATATCTTGTGCGTCGTTTTTATAAATAGTACTTGAATTTATAAGGGCAGCCAAAGTAAATAGAAAAATGGATACAACTTAAGCAAGGATTTGACCAAGTACGGTTTTTATATGCGACTGAAAAGAACTGCATTTAAAAGCCATCATCCTGCCATGTTCACAGTATCCTTCATCATAATTAATCATGATAGCATTTCAGAATTTTGGCGAACTTTGCATGAGTTTCTTCACTCACTGTAGTTCAGTCCTTCAGCCTGCAAAACAACTGCTCGTAATAGATAATATTATTTTGATAATAGCACTGGTTTTAGTCATATCAAAAACCTTCTGTCATGGCCTCTCTTTGAAAGCCCTCCATTGGCCCAAACCACACACGAGGCACAAAAGCATGCCAAGGGAAACTGTGACCCAACTGAGGGAACAGCGGGTAATATGAGATCGGTGTTAATAGGAACTTTATGCATGGAACAAACTGCAGAAAAGGAGAGTGCCAATCGAATCCTAACTCTATCCATTATTCTCGAGTTAGTAGGGGTGACCAATAGTTTGTTGTCCCGGAAAATGTGCGGATTGCGGTATCCGACGGCTGTACCTCTTGCCTTAAATAGACGCGATATTATTCCTAGCTGGTCTTACCAACTTTTATTTTGACCCTTTACTCGAGAACGAATGAGGCTCTGTCTGCAGGATCTTTCATTATAAAAGTAGAACGGATGCGTTTTACAGCTACCACGTCGCCCGTATACTCACCGCTTGCAAAGATGCCATTTGTCGGTCTTCCTTCCCCCACTGAAATATGTTGCGAGCCTACTCACTTAGCAATGAATGCCGAGGACAAGAAATGGAGGTAGGGCTACGTTAGCATTTAGTAGGGTCACGTATTATATGCTGACCTATCCTTTATTCTCTGATTTGGGTCACATATTACGTTCTTGCCGGCCATTTTAATGGTAAACAACCTCCGGAATTTCGGTTGACATTTCATGAATGAGCCCACCTACTGTAAGTCAAAAAGTTTCCTCTCATTTTTCCGGTTTTTTTCCACTTAACATTCCTGGGTTGTTGATTACAAAGCGTAATACGACGGCCTGTGTGAGTTCTAAATATTTAACTGTAAGGCAGAGTCCAAGTGCTCATTTGTGTCTTTTCACCAGCTTAGATCGGCACGCGCCACTGTCACGGGACTGAGTACTCCTGATGTGAGCCGACTGTGGTGAGATTGGTCCACGATGATCACTACACTAATGAAGCGATACCGATTGTTTGATTTGCATCAGAGAATCGAAAGTCTACCCATTTCAGAAAAATTACATTTTCGCTACTTTTAATACACTGAGAGGAGGCATGTGTGTTTAAGCGATAGATTTGTCCCCACACACACACACACTCAGGATTGTTTAACGAATTTTCCATTAGCCCAACCATTATAGCCTCAATCATGTTACAGACGGGGAAGTATTCTGAGTAAATCCTACTTGGTCTCCAGTTGAGTAATCTATCATTTACGCCATTTACGTCAACCAATTTTTCTAGACTGGAATCGGATCAGGAAAGGTGTGTTTAGGTTCACAGCGTAATAGGAATATCTACCTCATTGTCGGACCTCCTGTTAAGCGACTGTCCGCCTCCTAAGAGACTTCAATCAGTCCACCTGATATCTCTTAACAACAGGTTAATTCAATGGGTTAGAGCACCAAAAGGGATCTCAACTACGGTTCAAGGGGCAGACGTGTCAACACACGTCTATGATCACTGACAGAGATTTTTAAACATTTAGACGAAAGGTTATCCCCCTCAATTCTGCTTTAAGCATTTTGTGCAGGGCGTTTTCCAATAGGCCAACCTTTCCCCTCTAACCCCACTCCCTAAAATTCTTCTGATCTAGCAGGCACCTCAGAAAGAGAGAGATAGAGAAATAGAGAGAGATTGACAGATGTGACTTGATGTCATAAGAAGTCCTTGGCTTCGTCTGTGACACCGGGGCAGCGTAGCGCCGATTCGAAGGAGGCAATGCAGGTGACCGTATTAGCATTGGTTGTGTTAAAACAGGATCCACGTTGCAGAACTTTTGTCTGAGTCTCCGTAAGCCGTTTTGACGAGAGGTTGTGTACTAACGTTTGCTCGATCTCCGGTTATTTTGCGGTCTGCAGTGTCCTGAATTCTGCCGATAAGTCTGCATCTCTGTTCGCACGCTTCTGTCATTTCAAGGATAGCAGAGTGTTCTCTACTGAGTCAGCTGTCGCCTCAGCTGTACGACCCTACCTATAAGATCCTTTCGATCCATAAGCAAATTTTGCGTACGTCAGTCAAAATTTGGTGGGATAGCAAATCTTATGTATAACCGTATCCTGACAGTCCTCAAATCACCGAATGCAAATCTTAGTCCTTAAACCGCATATTGCTAATTTCGACATCTCGCTAAGCGAAATTCAAACGCCTTCGAGAAACACCTTCGTCACTGAACTAATGGGTCTCGCAGCACGTAAACTGAAATTTGGAATAGTCAATTGCATCGTGGTTCAACTCCGGAAGCAACGTTTCATGATCTATTTACAAAACGATATATGAAAATTCTTGCCAGTTTATCAAAAGTAGACAAATTGGAAACGAAAATTGCGCCTATTTTAAAAGATTGGTAAAGGAAATATTACGCGCTTCCCTGATTTCATTTTGTAAACATTGATCACTATCGAACGGCATCGAAAAGAAAGTGTTAGCGGTACAAAACAAAAATTTCCACAATCTTGCATCGAAAGATTTATGTTTTTATCCCTTCAATATTCAATTTATAAAAAATTGTTAATCTACTTTGTCCTGCTGAGTACTTTTCGACGTACCACGTAAGACCGTAATACTAGTATTCAACTTCCAGCTTGCACTTCATCCAACGAGTTGGAGGGCCTGAAACGAAAGCTTCGAAAGCACCAAAAGCGACTGTGGGATAGTTTGGCACACTCGGACATGGTATAAGCCTTTCAACAGAGCGTATTCCACGACGCCAAGGCCCTCCACACCAAATAGGATGCGCCAAGAGCACCCCAATCCTCTTTGAAATTTTTCAGTTCACTTATTCTCAGTTTCCCAGGATGCAGTCGGATCATTAAGATAACATGGGGAAAACGCAGCCTATATAGTTCCACGTCTGATGGAAGCTTTCACATATCAAGCTGACAGTGACACAGTCTCGTCTGTCAAAAACTCATATTGCAAAATTTACCTGGCTGCTCTAATGTGAGTGGGCTCTCCCAGAAATATAATTGAATTAATAAAGAACTTGGAAAACCTCCTATTGATCAGATTTCAAAAAAAGACTAGTTTAACTTTCATCATCCCTCCAATCGCAATTGGTCCGCAGCTTTCCATGGAAAGTCCAGCCAGCCCTGCTGTTTAAAAAGGAGAGAACAGAGCTGGAAGGCAAATGCATGCGTTCACGCCGGCAGGGATCTCCTTGCTCATTTTGCTCGCTTACTACGGAAATGTGCTTCTACCAAAAACTCGAATCCGAATTCACGCCCCAAGTGCAACTGTTGTCGGATTTTCTTGGGAATGGAAGCTTAAAACCTGTCAAGATAGCTAATTGTAGATTGATTTATTCCTATGCACACCTGTGCCTCTCGTAGGTCACATTTAGCAATTAAAACAAGCCTCAGAAGTTGTATTTATTGGCACCAGCTTCGTAGCTACCTGCCATCGCTTAATGAAACTGCTGATGGGTAATGGCTACACATTTTACTGTTTCGCGTCGATTCTATTCGGCTAAGTGAAACTCATTGGCTACTCTCACCTTTGTGAGCAAGTAGACGTGTGAAAAAAATGGGTTTCCATCATGATTAAAAGATCACATTAATCCGTAGATTTCCATAATTAGCGAGGCCATCTCAGTTTCATCGTCCCACAGGATCGTACTTATCTACAAATTTACACGATAGGCCCAGTCATTTCTGTTACAGAGCAGCGAACAAAGCTGGTAGGCAAATGAAGGCCTTCCTGGCAGGTGCATTCTCCTTGCTTCTTTTGCTGTACGTCATGGCGCCCTTTGAAGTCGTTTTCGTTGGAAAAGACGAAAACCTCCACCCTTCACGCCTGATGAGTGTGGGAGCTTGGACGCAACTGTGCCTCAACGACGTCAAAATTCATTCCAACATGTATTAGAATTTGATTGGCGCACGGCATAGCCAACTCCTCTTTAGGAATTTAAAATAACTGGACGACGTAAATGAATCGAAGAAACATTAGCTGAATCGCGATCCTCTACGGAAAAGTTTGCGTCCACGGTTAACTTGAGTGATTACGGCACATGGTGCGTAGCGCGAAGACAAAATGATGACGCTGGTCATGGCAAATAGACTGGGTTCACCGTAAAAGTTAAATGTATATAGGTCTGCCTACACGGTCCTGTCCCTTAAATCTCATGATCTCTGCCATGTTTATGGAAGTCTAACGTGATTACTGATATGAGCTCAGCATTAGCTTTATTATCGAGGCCCCGTGGGGGTTTCTGTGATTACTCTCCACAACCTGCTATTCACGGACGACTGTGCGATCAACACCGCCACAGAAGCGGATGTGCAAATGGCTCTGGACGTTTTCGCTTTTGGTTGTGCGTACTACGGGCTATCCATATACGCAGATAAAACAGGAGTCTTAAAAAGGAAAATCTGCATAAAAAACATTGAAGTCATGGTTCAGAGCACGCAGTCTAAATAGTGAAAATTCAATGACACAGGTCAAAAGGGATTAGAAAGGGAGAAATCATAATTTAAAGGTAATTATGCAAACTGTGGCAATTCAATCGTCGATTTTGACTAGGTCCATCGCACGCCCCACACCAGGGAAGATGCTGTATCCTCCTCCCACATCTGGGCTCAGTGAGATGATCGAGTAAAGAAGACCATCGATGGTAGAGGGTGTGGCCAGAGTACCTCCTGAGCGTCCCAACAGACCTGCGCGCATCCCACGTAGCTAACACAGCCTGACTCGCAGCTCACCAACCGGCCACTCCACGCACATACACTGGAGTGACTGCCTGTTTCGAGTCATCCCGTCAGTTTGCAACCTTCCACGCCACGACATTACGCGCAGCGTGATATATTCAAGCGCATCAATTTGTTTTTCATGAGGAAAATGCGCTATGCCATTGACCTCACTCTCTACTCCCATTCCCAGGGCCCCAGCCACGGTCTGAATCGGTCAGTAGACTGATGCGGGAAATTGGCACAGCTATGGATACATCTAATGAACTCGTCTACGCTTATCACTCACACGACCTGGCCCCCCAAACACAAGCACCAGAAGGTCACACAAATGGGGTTGAGCGGCCCACGTCTCACATGTGTGCGCGTGCCAGAGCTCACGTTTAGAAGGAGCCAGTCGACCCCTCCACGCAACACACATTGGACTGACTGCGAGGTCTGAGTGACAGTTGGCAACCTCCTAAGTCACGGCGCGCTAAGTGCCGTGATATCCTAAGGCTTGGGTCAAACATGTATGCCAAAAGCCACGTGGGGAAGGAGCAGAGGAACAAAATTCCCACTTACATGAGAGGTAGAGATTACGTGCTTCTAGCATGCGAGGTTAGGTATTTTCCTGTGTGGTGGTATGTTCTAACGCAGGCCGAGTATATCGGGCGATTTGGCTTTTCAACACAGGTTAGGTCTTTCGGCAAGATCCGGTTGGTTCCATATATTGTTGCTCCTGTCTTAACTGTCCAAGCCGATTGGTTATGGGCAAGGTCCTCCCAGGTCGCCGGGTTGATCTTCAGTTGCTTCAGGAAAGTCTTCAGTGTCCTTGTAGCGTCGCACTTGACCCCCTCGTTAACGAAAACCCATGGTGAAATCTTCATAGAAGAGTCATTTGGGTAGTCGTTCGTCGTCCATTCTCATGAGGTGGTCACTCCAGCGCATTTGCAGTTTTCTCAAAAGGACGTAGATGTTGAAGACGCCTGTTCGTTCCAGGACTTCTCTGTCCAAGATCCTGTTTTGCCATCTCAGCTTCAGTATTCTGCGGAGACAGCTGAGATGGAATTAATTGATCCTCCGCTCCTGCTTTTGGAAAAACGTCCTTATCTCCGCGGCATGGAACAGCGTCGGCAAGATGACAGCTTCGTACACCTTGAGCTTGGTGCTGAGATGGAGACCGTGCTGATTCTAGATGACGTTTTGCGTAAGTCTGAAGGTTTGGCTGGTTTTGGTGATCCGGTTGGCGGCCTCATCGTCGATTTTGGTGCTGCGGGAGAGGTTGCTGCCCAGGTAGGTGAATGTGTCTACGGCTTTCAGTTGGGCCCAAATGACCTTGAATCGAGGTGAATTTTAGGTGGTATTGGGAGGCGGCTGATGTTGGACCACATTTTTCTCCGTGTTGATGTGCCGTCTGAAGTTGTCACACGTGGCAGCGATTAGGTCCATGCTATTTTGCATGTCCCCTTCTGTCGTTGCATTAAGTGCACAGTCGTTAGCGAAGAGAAGTTCATGGATGGTGGCCATGGATACACGCGAGTGGGAATGGATTCGCCGTTGCTTTATGAGTTGGCCATCCATCCAGTAAGCGATGCAGAGCACGGGGTTTTCGTCACTGTAGGCGTCCATTAGCATGGCAGAGAGCATGAGACCGAAGAGCGTAGGCGTGAGAATGCAGCCCTGCTTTTCTCCGTTGTCCATGACGCGCGCTATCATGGAGTCGACGCACCAGGTGAGTGAATCACTCGGGATAGCCGAATTTCTGCATGATCTTCTACAGTCCTTCACGATTCACCCTGTTAAAGGAATTTGTCAGATCCGCGTAGGTGGTGTAAAGGTGAGTTCGCATCTCCTGTCACTTCTCCTGCAGCAGGTGCGCAGCAAATATCCTGTCAGGGGTGACACGATGACGGCGGAAACCACACTGGTTTTTCGGAAGGAGTCCTTGTTGGAAATGGCTGTTTGGGGCGATTGAGGAGAACACGGGCGATGGTTTTCCTGGTTCCTTGTGGTTCCTAGATTGTTGTTCCAGCGTTGACGGTTTCCTTTGTTCTTGTAGAGGGGGGCGATTGTGAGGTCTTTAAATTGCTAGGGAACCTGTCTTTGGTGCAATATCGCCTGGAAGAGCGCTGTGCGTTGTTTCGTCAGTTGGGGTCACAATGCTTGTAGATCTCAGCAGAAATCAAGCCGTATCCGGTTGCTTTCCCGCTGGAGAGTTGCTAAGTGGCCATGATGGCTTCGTAGAGAGGGCAGGAGATCAAGGTTGGCGTCCACTTCAGGCAGTCGGTCGATGACGGTATCGTGGATGGTGGAGAGCCGGTTAAGAATGCTTCTGAAGTGCTCGGCCTAGAGCTTAAGGATTTGCGTCTTCTCAGTGAGCAGGGTGGTTCCGTCAGCACTGAGAAAAGGAGCGGTTTCTTTGACAGGGGACCGTAGAAAGCCTTGATGGCAGTGACGAAGTTCTTCCATTCGTTGTGGTTCACGCACTTTTGAATCTCCGCGGCCTTGCAAGCCATCCAGGCGTCCTGCATCTCCCACAGCCGTTGCTGTACAAAGCGGGGACTTTTGTAGAAGAATGTTTTGTTTTCAGTGGTAGGGCGGTCGATGTAGGCTTTGTGCAATCGGTTCTTCTCGGCAAGCAGTGCGTTGATTGCTGAGTCGTTTTCATCGAACCAATCCTGGTTGGTGACCGGAAGGTTCGCAAGCTGGTAGACCAGTTCGTTGCTGAACTGGGGGTAGTGAGCAGGCACATTCAACAAAATAGTATTCGACTTACCGGATGGTCGCTTAGCTTGAGGTTTCCTGTGTGGCTTAAGGCAAAGCCTTATCTTGAAGAGGACGAGGGGATGATTACTCTATTCGTCGGCACCAGTGATCGTCTTGATCACAAGTACGTCCTGCTGTTTGCTTCTCCGTACAAGGACATAATCCAGCGGGTGCCTGTGTTCCATCCAAGGGAGCATCCAGGTCACCTTCTGCCGCATCGGGAGGCAGAAGAAGGTGTTAGTTAGGATGATGCGGTGCTCTGTGCAGGCTCGTAGAAGAAGCAGGCCATTGTTATTGAAGCCGTTGAGACCATGGGGCCCAGCACTCCTCTCCACGTGACTTGGTCTGTACCGACGCGGGCGTTGAAGTCACCGAGGTCAATAAACTTATCCTCCGTCGCCAGGAGGGCATGCACATCTTCCTAGAAGTTATTCTTTGCCTCTTCGAAGCTGGTCACTGGGGCGGCAGGCAGCGTAAATACTGACGATAGTAGGGAACTTGTCTCCCGACGAGGCGGGTAGAGATGCATCAAGTAATCATTGATACCCTGAGACAGACAGGTCAGACGTCCCATGATGTAGTTCCGGATAGCAAAGGCGATGCCAGCATCACGTCACTCTGCCTTTGGGCGGCCACTACAGAAGAAGGTGTAGTCGGCACTCATCTCCTCCAACTGGCCTTGCTTGGAGAATCGGGTTTCGCTGAGTGCGGTGATATCCACCTTATTATGCAATGTCCTCCGTTCTGATCGGTTGCTCCTGGGATTGTCTAAATGGGATCGAACATTCCAGGCTGCTAGAGTGAGCCGGCACACCCGAGCAGTCCGGTGAGTAACCCGGAGGGTACGATAGGGGATGGGAAGAAGAGGTTTCAACCGCGTGAAGTGCAGTCTGCGTGCCACGGTCTGCTGCGACTGTTGTGAGACCCAGCATTTGTTTAGTACATCTTTTTCAGCACCTCCTCCGCGAGGGGGTAGGCAGTGCTGTCCCTAAATAGGCCTACTGAGTCAGCCTAGGTGGCTACCTAACTCCACTAAGGATCACAATTTGAGTTAGGGAGGGAACAACCGATTCACTTGGTCTGCCTACATGATGGCTATCGCACCTGCCGTAGGACATTTTCGACCGTGGATGAAGAGCGAAGTGTGAGGGGAGAGGGAGGGAAAGGGGGCAGGGGAGAAGGGGGAAGGGCAGGGAGAGGGTAAAGAGGGAGGGCAAGGGGAACTGAGCAGACATACAGCGCTTGAAGACAAATACGATACTGGAGACCCTCACTTGGTTAAGCCCGTTGGTCGCCTGGGTTGCCCAGAGTGTGGCCGCTGGGCAGAGCCCAATTTCGAGGAGCCAAAGGTTAGAGCTGGGTACCAGTTAGAGACGGCTAAAGGAGCATTCACCACTTGTACAAGGCAAACCGGGTAACCTAATGCTACCTGTGTGGTGCTTTCCCTAATAAGTACCCTCTTGAATTGCTGCAAAAATAGATAAAATCCAAGTTATGCGACAAAATGCAAAAATGTAGGATGACTGAATGGTAAAAACCCACGAGGAAACAGGTCGTGGCATAAAGCGGGGAAGCACGATATAGTTAGGATGCGCATATCGGTTACTCCGAGGGTTGAAGTGCCATTAGCACCTATCCCCAAGGTTTACTTCAAAAATGGACCAAGTCATTGGATTTATGTGGTAGAACTTGCTAAGCTAGCATTAGCGATATGTCTGCTTAATGAAGCGTTGGATGAATGTCGAGCTTATTGGTCCTTTCCTCTTCCATCTTTTTTTTATTTTTCTTCGGTTCCTCAGAGGGCTGCTTGAAAGATACTTAAGTTGCCATCCGCATTTTCCTTAGAGTTGACGAAGAATCTCAAGTATAAATTAAAACCGGCACTTCACACTTTTGACATCGAAGAAATCCCTCCAAACATGTTTTCGGCACAATTTGTCCTAATATAAACGTAAATAAACAGTGCGAAGTTCTGTTTTTGCTGCCTAAAGCTTTGACACCCACAAGAGAGCAATTTATTTTCCAAGTATATCCCCATTCAGAGTCACGTACCCATATAAACACGGCCGATGCACGTCTTCTAAGCAGGCATACATTCCACACTAGTTCACTGTAAGCATGCGAGCCAGTTCACTTTAACCAGGTCAGTCGGCAGCGACTTCTAACCGCGCTCCTGATTATTTACTTCAGTGAGGTAGCATCAAAATAGCTTTTTCCATTGATTGAGCCACAGTTTTCGTGTCAAGCTTCTTGAAGTGGGCTTGAAATCGGATCATCTAATTACCCCAGGACTACAACCTGAATTGGGAACTAGATTGTGTCGATGAAGGTGAATGCGAATAAAATGGAGGCAGTTCATCTCTTCATCTGATCTTGTTCATACGTGTGCGTCTCAACTTACTGTCGGTTTCATAAATATAATCTAGAATTAAAAGAAACGTTCTGCGATTGACTAAAGTCCTTTGAGGGGAGAGTTTGAAGAAGAAGAAGATACCTGCTTATTTACCGTAAATTTGGTATTTCATGGAAGGTCTACCAAAATTCTCAACGGCGTTTTCGATTCAAAAAGATTACTTAAGTGGGGTTTTAATAGTAATACGTAGCATTTGGAATAATTTCAATGCATTGCGAAAACGTCCGACTGCTGGCTTTTGAACGAGCATCTTTTCGGTCAACTGCAAAAGCTTTACTCAGCTCAAATGACTTATTAAGTAGTTCGCTTTCTAGTCTTTAATTGTTGATGCCCACAACACTTCAGATATATATTTCACAGAGAATACGCTCAACATTCTCTTTTCTGCACCTTTTGAAGCAACCTACGTTTTCTTTAAATTCTATACTTGTGGAAAGGGTACCTTCCGGGTTAAAAAGCTTATAATTATGTGATTTTACAAGACCGTCAAATATCCCTTCATAAAACATCGTATGTTACGTTCTCCTCAAAAAATTATGCAATTAATGATTTTTATTAGACAAAACGTATAGAGATAGAAAGCTACGCTTTATTTTGAAAGTAAAATTCCAAAAATTTCAACAAAAAAGGTCCTCCATTCACCGCGAAGAATCGTCCTTGAATGCGTCTCAAAATATTGATCAATTTGGACTTGCTTCAAAATAGTGCCAACGTCGTGCGCTGATAACCTCATTTTTTGTATTTCGAAAAAACAAAATAGTGTTAAAATTCAAGTATATGATGGGTGAATTAGGCCAATCAACGTACATATAAAAGGATTTACATGCAAATTGAAAGCAGAAAAGATGGCGGCTCAATTTCAAAAGCCCGCCTACGGGTATATAGTCTGTTCTTTAAAAATCTGTAATACAAGCGCAATGAAATGCCCGATTCAACAAAATTCAGTAATTTGGGAATTTGTTTAAAAAATCCTAATGATACACTTTAAAGAAGCATAAAATTTGAAGAAGACGTAAGTTTCCCCCCAATGAACGGAGGAAATAATACCTTCGTGTCTGTTATAAATACGATATATCTTAACTTTTAAGAAACATCAAAAAATTTATGAAAAATTCATCCTAATAAAGTAGTCACTTTGCCAAGTGTAGATTTGCCAGGCGTTGGCAATGAAGCTCGTTCAAAGACAGATGCCCTCTGGCTGAATACAATATCTTGGGATGTTACTACGTTCAAATTAATATTAAAAAATTGATTGGTAGGTTTTTCGAATTAAAATTATCATTTCATATGTGAGATTGCACAGCTACCGCCTATTTTATTATTTTTTCCCCTTTTACATCAGGTCAAGCACGTTTTCGAACTGGCTTGCCAACTCTACCCCACGCTCTGGTAGGCTAAAGAGCATACACCGAACCTGGTTTTATGTGTTGCAAAGGGTAAAGTGTCAACGCAGTTGTTAGATTCCCCTAAAACAATTATCGTTGCAAATTAAAATATAAAATAATTGTCAGGTGCACGAAAGTGCGTGCAAAACGCCGAAATTATTATTTTCAACTCAGCTTGGAAAAACGTCAATTGCAGGGATATGGCGGGCTTTTGAAATTGAGCCGCCATCTTTTCTGCTCTTTATTCACATGTGAATCCTCTTATATGTACGTAGATTGGCCTAATTCACCCATCATATACTTTAATTTTAAAACTTGTTTGTTTTTTCGAAATACAAAAAATGAGGTTATCAGCGCATGACGCTGGCACTATTTTGAAGCAAGTCCAAATTGATCAATATTTTGAGACACGTTCAAGGACGATTCTTCACGGTGAATGGAGGACCTTTTTTGCTGAATGTTTTTGGAAATTAACTTTCAAAATAAAGCGTAGCTCTCTCTCTCTCTCCCTCTCATATTCTTCAGTGAAATATCTAACAAATTATTTTTTTGAAGTGAATTATTAGAGAAGGGATTTCCATTTCTGAAGAGCATATTCTTCTGAGGTCCAGGTTTGAACGTTTCCCTTTTATCAGCAGTGAGATTTCAAGTTGATAAGATTTAAATTTATAAGATCATCTGCATATAACAGAATTCCCGAGAACCATCTACTTCGGCAAATATTTTCAAGAAAGACTTTTGTGCAAGTTGTAGCGTAAAAAGCTTTCTCTTCGTGCAATCGATTGGGGAACCTTCAAGCGGAAGCGTTTTCCCGAAAATTTAAAGGACATTCCGTAAGTCAGTAAGTTTTACTCACGCCAAAATGAATAAAGTAATTTCACGAAGGAAAAGTTTGTTTGAGACACAGAAAATATGCATAAGACTGCATCTGATGATTATATGCGGATAGTTTAGTCACAGACTGGCTCGCCCACAGGTGTCCTTATGGGACATTTATTTAATGTGGTGTATCTCTTCGCGAGGCAAGGCAAAACCTCTTCTTAATTTTATCAACTCGACTCACGTAAAAACAAAAAAGGCGCATTTTATTTTCGCAAACAGATTTTGAGGTCCGTAAGCCAGCAGTATGCACTTAAATATGTGCAATACTTTACAGTAAATTAATTTTTGGAGGATAGTTACGTTAGAGACGCGAAGAGACATCTCACCGTATGGCAACCAGCCTTTGCGTTCTATTCTAGGAGGGAACTGCGAGAGTATGCTCAACATAATCCCAACCTTAGTCGGAACCCTTATCCTCATTCTCTTGGAATTTAAGTGCGTGACTTCCTGCACTATGCGGGAAATACGTATTCCCTTGTTAAATCTACATTTAATCTGCATTGAGTAGGCTTTGTAAATATTTATCATCCTTCTGCTCTTTAAATTACTCTGTTATTTTCGTGGTTATGTTTTATGTACTTTTACCACGTAATTTTTCTCATTTGACACACATTTTAGTTTTCAACATTTTGGTTTTGTTCTGTAAAAGTTGATTGGACCCAAAACACTGTTTCTTAAAGTATGCAATTCAAAGAATAATTTAAAAAAGACCACGGTGTTTTCGGTGAAAATTGACTCTACGACAGCAAGGGCACGTCCTTTAGTGTATTCAACGTAGAGGCGTTCTTTCTTACTTTGGTGATTCTTAGACGCAGTTTTATTTTTTTGCTATCGATTAGGACTGTTGTTTATACCTTTGTGATTAAGGTTGGATACTCTATGAATAAAAATGCGATTAAGAGGATATTATGTAGCTTTTTAAACATCCATGAGATAATTTTAGAAGGACCATGATATACGAATAGGAAAAAGGTGCATTGATCTGCGCGCAGGACTGGTTAATTAGCATTTGCTTCCCGTTGACGTCAGTGCCAACTGTTCTGCCGGGCCAACGTGTTGACATAGCAACAACTGAGGCACAGCACGTGATCACCTAAAGGTGCATGTCTGTGCATTCCAAGAGAGGCAGGCATGTTCCAGAGATCACTTTACTTGTGAGCACCATCGTAACACTGCTGACTCACAGAAAAATATGAAACCATATCTGTTTCAATTCGTACTTCGGCGACAAACTATCAACCTAAGGGTACTGCTAACACATGTTTACTTAAGTGTGAAAGTCGGTGTTTGGATGTCTTCTCAGTCTTCCTAAAACCAGAAGGGCGAGAAAATTCAAAATATTTCCTTGTTCCCAAATTCTGTTCATAAGGTTTTCTAATCGACAGCGTTTGAGCATAGAGGAGGTGCATTGGTTACGCACCTGTTGACAGATAATAATATTTATAACTTGAAAAGATCAACTGAACTACAAATTTTGTCAACAGAGCAACGCGTAATAGATGAATTTAGAGTACTTAATAGATTGTTTATTAGGAAGGGAACAGCATGTCTTCCAATAGTTTCCTGTTGTTAGAAGTCCTTCATTTTAAACAGTCCACACGTGAACAAGGATATAATGTGTTGGCATAACGGGATCCGATCGGCTTACAGGACAAGCTCATCCCATTGTGCCTCGAGTATCAATCTATAGTATAGATGAAATTATGAACTGTGTTTTGATTCAAACAAATCGCTAAAGTATGGTTGTCATATTGGCTATCATGCAGCCTCATCTCAATATTTTTAGTCAGGGTAGTATGTTGGCTTTTGAACGAGCTTCCGTCAGACCGCTTGCAAAAAGTATAAAATGGAAAAATGGCGAATTAAATGGCTTGCACTTTCTCATTGATTTTCGAAAACATTATAAATTGAGCTATATTTTGGTTACCAACGTGTACATGCCACTGTCTCTGATGATCGGTGCAAATCGAGAAACTTCGAGTGAAAATCAGAAACTTCATGCAAATAAACGTCTTGTTTCAGCGATCGCATCTTCTCCTTCTATGCAAAAAGATATTTTCTCTTGTTCTCGATTTGTAGCAAATGATACTGTCTTCAAATTGTATGCTTAAAGAAAGGGTCTTTTTTTATTACCCTGAAATTTATAGATCATGATTGCCATCCATTGTAAAATTTGGGAGAACTCTGTGACGTCTTCCTCATCTCATACACAGAAGGTGTACAACATCGAGTTTGAAAAACTTAAATTCAAATGTACCAGCCAATAGGGTTCTAAGTTAATCGGCAATTTAGAATTTTTATAAAACCGAACGATACCCTTTCTTGAAGCATAACATTTGAAAACAGTGTAATAATCTACTGAAAAAGTACAATAGATACTATTTTTGTCCATATTCTCAATAAATATATTTAAATTTGTAACGGTATCGCAATTACATGACAAAATATAAATATAACTTAAGTATTCATAATTCCATACTATACTTTTACGGCGATCAGAAGGAAACTCGTTCAAAAGTTGGGGCTCTACCATGACTGAAATAGCTTGGGATTAGCTGTACGGTATTTCGTAAAACACTCCTACTTACTAATTTTTTAAAATCGAAAACACAAATTTCGTCAAGGCTGGCCAATGATGACTAATAGGTCAGAAATTGCCCTGAGCTGAGCGGCTGCTGGCCAGGCTCAAGAGCAAGCTCTAAGGCAGAACGGGAGGAGTGAGTCCGGCAACCGATCGGTGCGCACTTATCCACGGAGCTTTATAGGCCCGATCGCGTAGGTCAACTTGAAGAGTTCCCCGCGGCGTTTCGCTTACCGTGTCCGGTTTACGGGGCGCGTACCAAGGTAACAAACCGGTAGCAAGACAGTCCGAGCATCAATTAAAGCCTCAGCCTCTAATGAGAACTCATTTCACCGACATAAACGCCTACGCCATCACCTCTGGACATAAGAGTTTGATTGGTTCATGACTATCGTCTGATGTCATGCCCTGACTTCTGCAGAGGACAATCTTTGTCAGAAGCTAGCTCCGGTGCGTCCGACAATTGGCCACTCGGCCACAACACGCATCACCGATTCGAGATTTCATCCTTGCCCTTGATGAGTCTTATATTTGTGTTTTTGGCTGCCTATTCTGCTATGGTCCATTGGCTGTAGTTATTATCACAATGTCCTTATTCAGTTAGTTTTTTTTACCAAACTTAAAAATTTCTTATTCCGTTTTCAGCGATTAGTAAAGGTCCTTCTTAAAATTAGTGGACTACACACCCTTTACATTAGGCCTTTATGCACCACAAAAATGAATGAGTTGTTTGAGTCAATTGAAGTCCCTTTTTGTGGGCATCCAAGATCCGATTATTCTAGCCGCGCATCAGTGAAGATGACAGATGTCTGCCTCTCACAATTGATGAAGTTCTGTCGGGTAAGAATGATCACTTCGACTCTTCCTTACATTTAAAAGTTTAGAACCCACACAGGCCATCGTATCACGAGTTTGATTAACAAACCAAGAAAGCTTAAGTGAAAAAAAAACTGAAAAAATAAGATTACACTTTTTGACTTACAGTAGGTGGGCTAATTCATTACATGTCAACCGAATTGCGGAAGAGTGTTTCACATTAAAAGGGCCGGTAAGAACGTAATATACGACCCAACTCAGAGAATAAAGGATAGATCAGCGTGTAATACGTGACCCTACTACATGCCGACGTAACCCTAACTCTATCCACTATGCTCGTTAGGGTAAGCATTCATTGCTGGGTTAGTAGGCTCACACAATATTTCATATGTGTTAAGAGGATTGAAATATGGGGTCAAATTACATCTTTGCAAGTGGCGACTTTTAGGATGCCGTGGCAGTTTCAAAACGCACCCATTTTACTTAAATATGGAATAATTGTATGAAGTGAGCCTCAGTCTTATTCCTGCAAAGGATCCATAGAAAAGTGTGTCAGGTAAGCTAGAAATGATATCGCGCATATTGGTCGGCGTGAGGTAGAGTCCCTGGATCACGCAACCTGGACACTTCGGGCGATCGACTACTATGCGAAGCTACTAACCCGGCAACGAATGACAAGCCTTACGAAAATATTGGATAAGGTTGGAATTAGGATGGTGCTCTCCTTTAATTCAATTAGCTCTATCCAAAAAAATTCGGTTACCGTCAGCCCCGATGACCTATCCCGTGTGGTATGTTAACCGTACATGCGGGTTCTGTGTCGTGCTTGACGACTGTTTAGTACCTTAGTATCCGGGACACGATGGTAAGCGCTTTGATTAATCATCGACATGCAGGGTACTCCCCTGAGCCTTGAGGTGTACTCCCCTATGTCCTCGTTTTACAATCCTTGATTGGCTTAAAGAGTTGAGCAGTGGACCCTACGTGTGACTTAGATTTTTACAGAAAGTGCGAAGTTGCTACTGCTAAATTAAATGTACATTTTACCCATCCCATCGACGATTAACCAAATCCAGCATTGATCAGCCCCTAACATGTGAACCTGTTGATATTCAAGATGCAAAATTTGTCATAGTACATGCGATCTAGCACATCAGGGCTTAAATTTAAGCCATGATGGATTTCAAAAGGTGGACCTTTCCATTCGCTTTTTAGGTTTTTGCCAATGGGATTTAACCATTTCTCAAATAGAGGCGAATGCTCGTATTCCAGGTGTGTGCATAAGTGAAGAAGAAGAACAATAAGAAGGAAAAGAAGACGAATAATAATAATAATAATAATAATAATAATAATAATAATAATAATAATAAAAAGGAGAAGAAGAAGAAGGCGGTTGTTCGTTTGCCAGAATCGTGGCTTTCTTCGTTTGAGCTGTCTAACTCTTACTGGAGTCCATCGTCAGAGATAAAATGGAAACAAAAAACAAGTAAGAGCTATGAGGGCAGGGGTCAATCCAAAACCAGTGGCGCCAGTCCGGAGGTGACTGCGCTGGGCCCTGTATGCCAGCGCCAGATGAATAAATCTATTGGCGGAGGTCTCCTCATAGGCGCAGTCTTCAATCAATTCTCGGCTCGTCTTGCATCCGGCGTGGGTAATTATCTTCGTGGCTGCGAAGTTAACCTTGTGACCCGTAGCGTAGGTGTAGGCAGCCACTTGTAATAAGCCACCACCCCGTCTCGTAGCAAGCTTATGCTCTTGTATGCGCGAGCCAAGCCAGTTCACAACGGAAGCCTCCCACTTATAATAACACGTTTATCTCAGCCTGCATCAACCAAATATAATCGCGAGTTGACGGCGAGTTCAGTTTGCTTCTCACGGTACATCAGACCCCTTCTACTCAATTTTTTACCAAGTAGGCTACCGAGACTGATCAGTTGTTCCTTATGAGCCGTGTGACAACGACAAAAACCCCCACCAGCACCCCCACTAGCACGATAACTACCCTCAAACCTACTGCCATCACCATCACCAACTCAACTAGCAGCACCGTCAACGCAACTGTCATCGCCCAATGGCCGTCAGCACCGACATCAAAACCGCTAAAACCGACAGTTCGACCGTCGTAGTCCGACGATGTCCACCGTATGCTCCATGGGAAAGTGGAGCAGGGACGGTGACTTGCGCGTGATTTAGTTTTAAGTGATAGTAGACTTGCGCTGCATCTACCGCACTCTCTCCTCCTCAGCCCACCTGAGCCCGGTGTCAAGACAGAGTCAAGAAGACCGGAGGCGGGAGAGAACGCAGGTGGCTGGCGCGGCTGGTTCCCCTAAGCCCTAGGCGTGCCACCACACCTCCATGTTCGGGCATTTGTTATGGGAGCGCAACCCGAATAACGCCTGCCATGCCCTAATTTGGCCCCCGTGTTAGTCCAGCGCATCTACTACGTGGCCCGTTTAGGGGGCACAGCCACCACAACCAGATGCAAGCATGCACACGCGCGCACACGTGCGCACCGTGCTACGCGGCCAGTGGCCCGACCACGCCACACAGGTAACGCCGCGCGCACGCAGCACACACACACACACAGGCACACAACGGAAGCAGCGGCGTAAACCCAGCAGCTGCAGTTGCAGCCACAGTCCAGCTATCCGACTAGCCAGCCGCAGGTTGAGCAGACACGTTTCTTTGCCCAGCGTGTCTGACTCGGCCCTCAGAGCCAATCCTTTTTCCGAGGTTACGGATCAAATATGCCGACTTCCCTTACCTACATTATTCTATTGCCAGAGGCTGTTCACCTTGGAGACCTGATGCGGATATGGGTACGGCCTGCCACGAAAATCATAATGCCTCCCTCGGATTTTCAAGGAACGACCAGAGTGTTCCGGACACCACAAGAGGGGTGGTGCTTTACCGCTAAAACCCCCAGCACAATCACGAACAGCTTCATCCCCACCAACATCATCAGCATCACCACCGACCCACAAACCAGTAACACCAGCACCATAGTCATCACCACGACGCTTAAACCATTATCCTCATCAACAATACCACTTCTACCATCAGCACCACAACTAGTAACGAATATTCTGCTACCAGCAACCTCTGCTAAGTCCACAGCTGAGGTCACGACCTCGGAAGGCAACCGCCATTGTCAGGCCACCATCTTTTGTCACACCTTTGTGCAGGTAGGTGCATGACTCACCGTATAAAGATCGATTTTCGAGCTCTGACGCTGGCGCAGGTGCATCACACACATAGGCTGACAGCTATGCCTGCGTGGGTGTTAAACTTGGCGCACCGAGTTTTACTCAGAAACCAAACGTATACCAGCTACTGAGCATCGGGATAGCGAGGGCCTGCAAGTATTGAGCACGATGACTGTGAATGAGTGGATGAGTATTAGTCGGGAGGGTGAGGTGGCTACTCGAAAACGTGAAAACTGCAAGCCTTTCCCTACTTTTTAGAAGACTGGAGATACAAATGCAAAGAATTTACTAATTCTCTGCGGAAGACCAAATACATTCGAAGCAACGAGCGCGCATCAGCCGTCCTTCGGACATGAGTGCTGATTTCAGGAAAGCGTATAGGACAATCAGTGGGGAAAATCGACACATAAATTGGCGGACATTCGGGCTTAACTGGGAGTGTGAGTGTCTGCCATGAAAATCACTTCAGTGCCACCCCAACTGAAACGCAAACCACGCTAAGGTAGCTGTGAGGCACAAATAGTCCACCCACATGACCAATGTAAACACAAGAGCAGTTACTGCATATAATACGAAGAGTATTGTTAAATTGGTGTAAGCTGGTCTGAGTTCACTGAGCGTCAAGAGGACGCCAGTTTTTTGGATGATTCAGCTATTAAACTGGTTTACTTTTCGAATCATTGCTTTAAAAATTCCTTCCCGGTATGACAAGGAGTGGAGTAACGGTGGCGTCGCCATTATTCAGAAAGCTGATTTCCTATCTGCTGGACCAGCATACTTGGTATGAATAACCCAGTTCTTTCCGAAGCAGATCATAGCCAGTGTAAATCCTTCGGAAAGCAATTCATTTGTGGGATGCTGGACGGTTGCTTCCGTAGTTGACGGTGATTTCGGCATCAGTCTTTTCTGTAGATGCTGGTTGTCAGACCACCATCATTCAGTCGAGAAAAAGTCTGCTGTTGCCTCTTCGCGCAAATCTTGTATGCTCGGGACGACGCTATTGAGACGCTGGTACAAATTTCAAGTTGGCAGATTTTGGAAAAACGAAGCTAGCAGTCGAAGTTGAGGTTTCACACTTTCTGGCGTGATATCCTAGTAAGCACATTCTTCTAGCCATTAAAAGACTTCTTTTGAGGTTAATCTTGCAATGCGCTCCCCCGTATGCGGCCACTTTAAACCAAATTCAAGCAAACGATCCAAATATTTATGCTTTATATTATGCTAAAGCAGCTAGAAAGAGAAATGATTTGAGAGTCTCAGGCTGCAATAAAAGTACATTTAATAATCAGTGCAATACTTCATTAATTCTGATTTAAGGGTTTTAACTTGAAAACCAAAGTCGCATACTTTTATTCGTGCTCAAACTTCCCGTCCATACCTAATCCCAGGCTGACTAAATACAGGAGCTGAAAGAGAACTACTAACCACTTGGAGCCCTTATCTTCAAATTATTTAGAGTTTGGACGTCAAAAGTAACGCCGTTGTTCGTATTGCGTCATTACGACCGTTATATTTATTGAACTTGCGGGCACTGTTAAATGTATATTTCTCGTAGCTTAACTCCTTCCACAGAGTCGACTCTGACTATTGGGTTACTTATTTGTGACTCCATTTTTAAGAGCTTCGAATTAAAGAGAAAATTTGGACATTTACTCATAATATTTTTTGATAAATATGCTGATCCACTGGCCAAATAATCTGTTGAACTCAGAGGAACTCGACAACTTTCTGGATACGCGAACTTCTTTGTGATTTCAATTGAAAAACGTTTATGATAGAAAGCTTGGGATTGAACACTACAACCACCGCCTCTGTCATCGTTGCCGTCATGTCCTAATCCTTATTATAATTACCATAAACGCTGCCATTATGATCGTTTTCTTGTCCATTTCTAAAAATAATTCATGATGAAAATTTGCATGACAAATAGCTTAGTAGTCGGCCAAAAGCTAATTACAGTATTTTACTGCTCATTAATTTTCGGCATTTTGCCTACCAACGGTGCAAAGTCTACCTCCATAGTCAGCCCATATGTGATATTCCTCTTTTATAACGCTTTCTAATCTATATGGACTTCTTTTAAATTTCATTGCCAACTGATGTGCAATACGCAGACCCAGACTTGGTACTCCTATGCAAGAGAACGCTTTGGTTGGCACGAATTGCTTAAAAAACTTTTTTGTCCCTGAAAATGAGATCATTAGACCGCAGCTTGGCGAGGTGATCTAGCAAAGCCCGCCCTGTTTGCGAATTCATTTGCCAAGGATTTTGGTAAGACACTGGACCGCACTAATGCCCACATGCCAAATGAGATTTGCATGCCGCGCTCCAAGCGTCGGCAAGAAAAGGTTTAACCGTTTTGTTTTTCAGGAGTCACTTAAATTATTCGAAATTTGCCACAGATCATGCTTATTTAGAAGAACAATGAGTGGATCCCGTAAAAAATTATTCAATTTACCTCCAAGTAACAAGGTAGTCCCTGCGTAAAATTCCACGAAGGGTGAATATTCGAATGTCCCAACCCTAACATAACACCTGCCAACAGGTTTAACCACACTCTTTATCTTAGCACTCTGCCAGTCTTTAACCCTAACTCTACAATAAAACTGACCGATAACGTAACCCAAACATTGGTTTAAGCCTTTCCATAACCCTTTCCCTAAACGAAACCTTAACCAGTTGTTTCCTCGCCACTGCACGTCTTTCCTGTTTTCATTTCTCGTTAAGGGGGCCATAAAATTCATCCAATCCGCTTATTCTTCCTGAAAAGTCCTCAGCAATTTTGTTTCCCAAAGTGCTAGGAATTATTCCCACTTCCCTAACCTTGACTCCCGGTAGCAGCCGCAGAGCAGAAGGTCCATTTTTTGCGTAAATGCCAACGATACCCAAACTCAAGTTTTGCCCCACCCGAGGCTCAAACTCATGACCTGTTGTTTTAAACTACATTGGTTAACCATTGGGCAACAGCTCCTTGTTTTGGCGGTTCGAAATCGGGAGTATTGACGTTGGTGGATGAACACTCATTAATCTTTAACGGAACTCACTCCTCGCGCCCCGCCTCCAGTCGCAAATGGATAGGTAGTAGTAAAGGCAGACGAAAAATGCCAACAAAGACAAGGGAGACTGGAATAGTCATTTCTGGCCTATAAGTCGTCGTCAGCCAGTCATACCTAACCGCAGATGGTACTCCACCCGAGGCTCAAAGCCGTGACCTGTTGATCAGAAGTGCAACACTGCGACTGGTACCATTGACATAATAACCCAGCGCCCAAGACAAGGAAGAATATAATTGTCGTTTCTGGTTAATAAGCAATTATTAGCCTGAACTACGCAACCCCATGTTCTACAAGCGAATAAATAAATTTTAAAATTAAGGAAAATTAATCACGTCAATTCCATAAACGTGTGTATCATGTCGTACTCATACTAAAAGGTCACGCACTCTAATAAACTTGAGAGAGGGTTTTACTCGTATACTTGAACACCACTGACAGTTAGGTGTAGAGAACATCTACCCAGATAGCCATGCAACATTGGAAAGAGACCCCATTTGCATGCGAGACATCTGACGTAATTTCTTGAGCTCGAAAGAGAAATGCTGAGAGGTCCTAGAAGAAATAAACTCGAATAGGTCAGCGGAAAATTCTCAAGGTTAAACTCGAACTCCGCCAAGGAACTTAATTAAAGGATGACAACCGAACGAGTAAAAAATTATCCGCAGTTGGCGTACCTAAAGAAACATGCTGCGGGTAAACCCGATGATTATTTTTAGGCACCTAAACGTTTTGCTGCTTACCTATTTGCTTAATTCTTTCAGAAAAAATCATTTTAATTATGCAAAGTATGCTTCTCAGAAGCATAATCAGGAAAGAATTAGCATATTTGAGCATAATTAAAGGTGAACTTACATGCACGCAATTTTCAATAGTAATACGTGCTCCAGACAATGTTGATGCTCCATTACGTCTTTTTTTTTTTCTATATTTTGCGCTCCAAAAAAATTGATTTTCTGTTCACCGTAAGTCAGGTGAGTATAATTTGTCCTTTAGGGCACAAAAAATCAGTAAGAACACCTAAAGCTAAACCCTTTTTAAATATATCCATACTTTCCAGCCATGTTTTTCCATAAGAAAGGCTTCTCCCCAATCGCGTTAGAGAACATACTCCTCTCGGTTTTGGTAAGGGTTAGACATGGCCGGTCGGTGATGGCTAATAAGTCAGAAATATCCATTCCAGTCTCTTTTTGTCTATATCAGTAAGGTTCTCCTACCTATGATCTTAGCTCCTGTGCGACTGCTGGCGGGGCTCATTAGCGGGTCCCTATGCATAACGGGACCGGTAGACGTCAGTCTCCCCTTTTTAGTTTACGGCCATTTTAGTCTTCTTCGTCTTTTGTCGGTAATGTTTCTTCAAATATTTAATTAGTAATCGTGAATGATCCCATGATTACTTGGACATTGGAAAATTTTTGCGATGGTGAGGAAATTTTTGTGTGGTGTAAGGCCTGTTGATAAGTAGGTACGAAACATTACCAGCTACTCTGATGCGTTGGTGAAAAAGCCGATGGAAAATCTCATTTTTTTTAAACATATAGCAATATGAAGTACGGCGAAATTGATCAGCAAAATGTTCAATTAGAGCACTTTTATTTCAGTAAATGCCTTCATGAATCATCTTATTTTGAAGGTTCTATTAGACAACTCTCCGAATGTATCATTTTAAACAATCAAATGAGAGCACTGACATTTGAAAAACACTCCGTAATTCAGTCGAATGCACTATCACCGAATACTGCACTGTTCATTTCCTTAAGAATCGTTCTATTGATATAATAAATAGGGCAGGCTTGCAACTGCATTCCCTTATTCAAGGCTGATTTTTTTACCAATGAGAGGCCTGATAACCTGTAAAATATTTGAACTCATTTAGTCCTGTTACGCTACTGTTCAATAAATTAAAACAATTCCTTTTTCTTCCCTGTTAAGACAGACTTTTTTTGAACCATTCTGGAACCAGAAGTCAACGTCTAGGTCTAACGGCCACTCTTGAGAATATTTGGTTGCAACTTGCAAAGTATGACTGATTTAAAAGGTTGTTCTATTTACAGTTCTCTAATTTACTCGAAAATTGGTGTTGAAAAGGTTTACACACTTCTTAAAGTAGAGTTTAACTAATAATTAAATTTTTCAAATTTTTGGAATTTTTTTTCTCTAACTAATTTACTATTGCTTCTACTACGTATTTTATTTTTAGAATTTAGCTGAAGATTATTCGTTATTTTGGAGTTCAATCGATACGGCTGGGCAGTTTTCCGTAAATGTTTGAAAACACCGTTAGTTTCAGAATATTGCACAATTTAAGCTAGGTACGACGTGCAGGAAGACATTTTTGGTAATGTGTTTAGGACATTTGCGAAATCGACAACGACGGGTTCACAAACATCAATATATGTACATATATAATATCACCTTACTCTGTAATCAGGCGTGTGAAATTGAGCTGCCATTTTTTCGGCTCTCCATTTGCATGTTTAGTTTCTTATATGTTTATCGTTTGGCTTATTTCGTTCATAATATACCGATTTTTAACCCCCTTTCTTTATTTGAACTACAATAAGGAGGTCATTAGTGCACGTCGCTTGCAGAATTTCGAAGGAAGTCCAATTTGACATACAATTTGAGACTAATTCAAGGAAGATTCTGCATGATGTCGATAATTGCAGTCTTCAGTCATTCGTTTATGATCTTCCGGTGTTATATGATTCCAGGTGAACGGAGGAATTTTCGCCAAATATTTTAGAATTATTCATTAAAAATAATACGTACCTCTCTATAATTTTTAGGAAAACTTTTCAAAGACTCTCCCTAACTATAAGGGTCAAATTTTGTATGCCTGTGCCTTCCTCCATTTTGAAAAAAAACATTTTAAAATAAATATAAGCATTTTATTGTCTTCCCCACTTGCAATTTGTTCTGAAAGTAACTCAGTATAATTTAATATAAATTTTCACACTTCGTTATCGGGCATTACTTGGAAAAACCTAATGTTTATTTGTTTCAAAAGACAATTTTGCGAACACGAATTAGCTTTCGATAAATTCTCGTGAGGCCTTTATATTTATTTCACTGTGTAACTAAGTCAAATATGTGGGTAAGTAGAACACATTATATGGTTTTCAGGGTGGGGGAGGGAGGGGAAAATAAATAAAATTTCAGTCCGTTTTCTGATCATGGTGAGAGGAATGGCGGCTGTCGAGTACAGTCGACTTTATCTCAACGCTTGTCCCTTTTCGGTGCCCCTGTGTTCGGGTGTGTAAATGTTTACCATCTCCCATGGCCAGACAAAAAACGATATGGATTTATACAAAACATTTATATATCTATATATATATATTTAACTTGGTGCAATTGAAAGTCCACGAACTAGTTATGTGTGCAGTTATACATTGGCATCTTCCAAATGAGCAATGAGAGAACGACTCTGCCTCTGGATGTGCAAAGTAACCATTTTGTGGACTTTTTTCTCGATATCGGTCATCTCCGGTAGACTGGACCCATAAAAGATGAAAGAGAGTCCTTTATACACATGATGATTAGAGTAATTATTCAACATCGTCGGTGAGGATTCACATTAGGATTTCGATGATGCTATGTTGATTTCACCACCACCACCACCTCCTCTTCCTTCTTCTCCTCATATCCTCACAAAAGTACGGTCTTCTTGTTCTTCTGTTGACAAAATGCGCCGAGTGGAGGACGAGGGTGAATATTCCTGGAAATCGGACGTCTGCTGGAAATCATAAGACCTGAGAGCGGTCTCCTTGCTTTCACGCCTCGGTTCAAAACGTTTGATTTCCTCATTTTCGGCAGTATCTGCTGGTTGATCAGCGTCATCTAACGTCCTGTAGGTGGTGTTGCCATGGGCTTGAACTTTCAGGGGTTGAGAACGGGGCAGACGGAGACCGCTGGTACTTGGTGGTCTTCCGGTGGCTCTTCGGCCGTAAGGGCTGGAAGCAGGCAGTGATAATGGTGGCGCCCAGTAGGCTGGCCTGGAGAGGATGTCTCGTCGATCATTAGTCTCCTCCTCCTCCTCCTCCTCCTCCTCCTCCTCATCGCCCCGTCCCTCATCGTCGCTTCCCATCGCCTGCCAGGTCATCACCAGAGATGCCCTCGTACTGCGATCTTTCTTGGTGTGGAGGGGCGTCTTCTCTAGCTGAACCTTTTTGAGGGAACTACGCAGGGTTTCCGTGGTGGAATCTGTCTCGGTGTTTGTACCCACGGAGGCGTAGTGTCCAATCTCATCGCGAATAATTTCCAGGCAGGAACAGGAGTTGCAGTAGCCATTGCGGGCACCTGGATAAGCCCTGGCGAGGGAGGCTTCGTAGTCATGTGAGCGGTTCCGAGCGGTACCACTGCGGCCTTCGGATGCCCGGTACACATTGCTTAGGCTGAAAGTCTTCGGCAGGGGCAGCCTATCTCGTGGTAGACTCCAGTCCCGAACAGATGAGGTCTCGAAGATGTCCCAACTGGGACGGCTATACTGGCAGTGTCGTGGATTAGACTGGCTTCTGTACATATCCTCATCTTCAGTGAAACCGCCACGTTGACGGTTGCGTTGCAACGTCATTAATTTTGACTGTGTGCTGACGTTTTGGTTCCCTAGTGGCAATCCTCCACCCGAAAACATCGTCTGCTCAGACCTCATTCGTTGATCTCCATTTGTGAAGTTCCAGCCCTAAAATACAAATATTGCTGCTGTTGCCATTGCAAAGAGTGAACGTGCAAGAACAAAAAAAGTAAATTTTAGAACACGTTTTTTTTACTTGTAAAAACTCGGTGTTCCCGGTGGGATTCGCACCCACGCCGGCAAGGGGAAGGCTTTAGTAGAGCCAACGCTGAAGTCCGTAAATTTAATCACACTCGGCTGGGAATCGATGAGACTCTTTCAGAAACAATAAACGCATAACTTCAGAACTTTGTTTTTAACCAGCAGATTCCCTAAGCACTGGTAGCCAAATCATCTACGTGAAAAAAATTACATTTCTTTCTAAGGAAGAGAGCTTTTTTGTGACATTTTGAATCACCTCCTGCGCTCTGTTTATTGTTTTTTTAAAGTGACTCTGACAGGAATTTATAGGATAGCATATCCGTTTTTAGAAGTATTGTTCGCTGGTGACAAAAAATCTTTGAATCATGCAATTTGGTTTGAGTTTCACCCCAAAGGTTAAGACTTCCGAAATCTGTAGAGAAGTGTAGGGAGACGACGTCACATTCGGTTCATTTTTGTGTCCTCAATATAATGGCTCTTTATTTTCTCATTCACTTTCTGATTGACTGCCCTCCGAATGCCATTCCGGGACATCAGTTTCTGAGGTCCAAATAAAAACTTGGCAATGGAGAAGTTAAAGACTGAAGTACGAAATGTTTTCGTGGGTGCTTAACAAAACAACACGCAAGAAATGCGGTTATTTCAACTCAGGTTATGATTGTATGCCGTTTTTAAAATGAATGCTTTCAGGAACCCGTAGTGACATCCTCAACGTGCAGTCAGTACCTAATAATTCTGAGGTAAAACCCATTTATGCAACTTAGTATGCGTTGGCTGTCGTACCGAAAGTGAAAAGGCAGTAAAATTAGTCTAAATGACGTATTACAATTACTGTTCACCTGAAAGTTTAGAACAATAAAATATTTATACATTGCTTCATACATTGGTGTGAGTTATTGTTTTTTTTAGTTTTATTATCAGTGCAGGGAGTCAATAACTTCAGTTTCGCCTTCAATACAATCTCTTTAGAAAGCCTCTTTGATTAGCCTCTACCGTTTGCTGGTTGACTAACTTTCGAGCGTTTCCTGGGATCGCATTTATGAGACCTCCAATCACTGGGTAACTGAGAATTTGTAAATAAACTAATTTCAGGAAAATGGCGGGCTTATTTTCCACTACTGCTAGCTTGGCACTGTTTCAGGGTATTTTAGTTATTTTTTACATGGAAACAAAACATCAGTCACTGATTTCACTGTCGTACAGGCGGAACGGAAGTCGTTAATAGAGAATCCAATGGACTACAACTGATCGAAGATTAACGGGTAGGCCGTAAGCTACGCGGCGTGAATCCCTGATGTAGCCTCGCAATGCGATCCATTCAATTTTCGCTGACACACATGAAGTCACAAGGAGTTTGGACAGGGAAATAAAAACACCTCAATGGTACAAATGACCTTGCGCTACCTTCCAGGAACACCAAATTCCGTGTCCTTTATTTTAATTTCAACTCTTACCCGCATGGGTCCATCTCTACCCAAACCATGAAACTACCCTAACTCCCTTTCACCAACACTAACTCTTAGTCCCCTTGTAATATGGGATCTATCTCCACCTACCCTACCAACAAGTGTTTCTGTTGAACGATGCTCCCTTTGTATCCTTGAACCAAGATTATGCTACTACAAAGTAAGCAGTACTAATTTGGCCTAGCTAAGGACGGTGGACACACCAAGGTCTCATCTTAGTCTCCATGACTTTGAGGTGGACTTGTTGCCATTTCCCCTTCATATCATACTTCCACTGTCTACATTATCAAGAAATATACAGGACTGAATTAATCTACTAAATCATACACATTTCTGTCTGGTATATGAGGGGTTTCCTAATAGATTTGATACCTCCTGAGATTTCAACGGAAATTCTTAAATCTGCTTTCGAGTAGACGTTCCATGCAGCATAATCCTGTCACGCAATGATGTCAGCTTTTGAACGAGTGGCTTTTCGTCTGTATGCAGAGAATGCACTATCTCAAACTGACTACTTTACATAGTAGGAAGTTTACCCAATGATTTTGATGCCCTTATAAATTCTAGTGTATTTTTTAAGAAAACACGAAAGAAAATGTTCTTTCTTGTAACCGTCCGGTTGCAAATTGCGTTTTATTCAAGGGGACAGTTTTTGGTTTTTTAAAAAGAGGATTTTGGCATATTTGAACAATTCCTTTGACCCATATGTGAAACACTTGGCGGCTTTGGTGGGATTCGATACCACGCCAGCATGGGGAAGGCTTTAGTGCAGCCAACGCTCTAGCCAACTGAGCTACGAGGCCCCACCGGGAGCCGTGAGTTTAATCAGACTTGGGTCAAGTTACCCGCCCAGCCTACTGCAACGTATGGAATCCACCAATTCTGATACAGCAAGCTGACTGCCCAAGCAGGATTTCCTAAGCAATAAGCTTTTGAACGAGTGGCTTTTCATCTGTATGCAGAGAATGCACTATCTCAAACAGACTACTTTAAATAGTAGGAAGTTTACCCAATGACTTTGATGCCCTTATAAATTCTAGTGTATTTTTTTAAGAAAACACGAAAGAAAATGTTCTTTCTTGTAACCATCCGGTTGCAAATTGCGTTTTGTTCAAGGACAGTTTTCGGTTTTTTAAAAAGAGGATTTTGGCAGATTTGAAAGATTTCTTTGACCCACTTGTGAAAACTTGAGCCTTGGTGGATTCTATACCACGCCAGCATGGGGAAGGCTTTAGTGCAGCCAACGCTCTAGCCAACTGAGTTACAGGCCACCGGGGAGCCGTGAGTTTAATCAGACTTGGGTCAAGTTACCCGCCCAGCCTACTGCAACGTATGGAATCCACCAATTCTGATACAGCAAGCTAACTGCCCAAGCAGGATTTCCTAAGCAATCAATCTAGAATCCACCAGATGACTACCAGGCACAAGTAATTAGTAGAGGATTTTGGCAGATTTGAATAATTGGTGGATTCCATACGTTGCAGTAGGCTGGGCGGGTAACTTGACCCAAGTGTGATTAAACTCACGCCTCCCGGTGGGGCCTTGTAGCTCAGTTAACTAGAGTGTTGGCTGTACTTAAGCCTTCCACTTGCTGACATGGGGTCGAATCCCACCGAGGCCACCGAGTTTTTCACAAGTGGGTCAAAGGAATTTTTAAAAAGAGTTAAATTCCGAAAACATGTTGAGCGCGAGCTGTCTATGCATTTGAATTTAGCGTTGAAAAGCTGCAAGATTTACATGTGCGGTGTGAGCTTAATCAAAGATTGACGTATGCTGGTGAGAAGAGAGCATACTGGGCTCACTTAATTTTGCAGCGGATGATGTTTATGTTAAAAAATACCGTTTATAAATGAACTGAGACAATCTTTTATGCATTAACATTTGATCGTTTAAAAATCTTGATATTTAAAAACTTTTTAAAATCGAAAGAAATCGCGTCTTTATGCTGAAAAGGTTTTTATAACGTAATTTTATATTAACTACCTACAGAAATGTATATATATTCATGCTTTCTGCAACGTATATTTCAAATAATAGGAGCATAGAAAATCAATGACTAACATTAATATGACTTAAGCAGTTTTTTAACAGGATGTAGCTTTTAATATGATCCAAAAGGGATTATTCAAAAGTCCTTTCCCATTACGTGACTGAAAAGGAAATATATAAATATACTCCCACAATCAATTTGAACCAAAAACCCATTTCAGAATTAGGGTTAACATTCCATGGCACAGAAACTCTACTGTCCTCAAATTTACTATGGAAAACAAGCATTACTTTGAGATGGACGCACGTCTGCCAATCCTTGTGTCTAAGTTACCTTAAGACAATATCGTTCGTTATTATTTGGGACACAATACTGAGTAAAAAATGATGTGCCTCATGTCAGAAATGCTTTTTTTGAAAGGTGGGTGAGTGTCGCGACGGGAGGGAATTATTTCAAGTTGGGAACTAGCCACAGCAAGGAATCCAGTAAAATTTCACTAAACCCTTTGCACTGAGCTCGCAAGGCATTAACCTGCTCGCCATCAAACGTGTAAACCCGCCTGATGATCACAAGCGTGTCGCTCTATGTAGCTAGCGACTACGTTAGTAGGCATTACGCTCGTAGTAAATCATACCTTCTTTCCTGAACGGCTCAAAAATCTCAAGTGCCTATGATTAGCTCGATCCATACTCCAAGTTTCAGAAAGTAGGCGTACTCACCGGAATGAAATTATTTATATGCTGACTGCCTATGCTGCTGCATATTGACTTCGACATTACCTGTAAACTGGCATTAAATATAAGAATCATAAATATTTCCTTAGAACATTACAGTTTACTCACCTGACCGTGTTCAGCGTGCCTTCTTACGGGTGAATAGGGCGGTTTTGCGCCAGAGGAGGAACGTGAGTCGGAGTCAAGTCCACTGTCGCGATTGGAATTGCTAGACGTCGAAGAAGGCAGAATGGGATAGTCTGGAGAGGGTATGTCTCCATCATAGGTTTTTCGTGGTGGACGACCTGAGATGCTAGCGGGAGCGGGCTCTGGAGACCGATTTAAATCAGGGAGGCCAGTCAGGCGGGGTCGTTGAAGGGTACCGACGCTGCGGCATGACATTGAATCGTACTCCCCATAGCAGTTTGACTGATAGGAGACTGGATAGGAGGCCAAAGAGGGTATCGCAGTGCCTGTAGATGGCATTCTACCTGGGAGGATTGGTGTTGCTGGTGAGGATCTGACCTGGGGACCAAAATAGTCCAGCGAACCAGAATAGCTTGACAGTCGTGGTCGTGGGACTACCTGCTGACCTGGGCTGCGGCCGTCTGGAAATTTATTGTCTCGAAATAGCACGTTTCTTCGCCCCACGGTATCTGAGGTCAGCTGTTGCATCTGCGTGTTCGACTTGAATAAGCTCGGACCGGGCGGGGGCAGGCTGAAGCCACTGTCGGCGTCTGATTTTCGCGTTTTCAGTTTCTTCAAAACTTTGGATCCTGGCCATGGCATGACGTTGATTTTGTCTGCGGTCTCGGAATGTCGCAAGTTTCGAGGAGGTACTCGAAATAATGATGGCTGGCTAATGCGGAGCAGCTACTTATGTGGGTGTGTCGCTGGGATGTGTGAGCGCATGGTAGCAGAGCTGGAGGATTGGCGCACGTCAGCCAATGAGCAGTTGACAGCTGCCCACTCTCGCGGCGATTGGCGCAGCTTTGGTGTTGACAGTTGCTAGTTTCCCGCAGTTGATAGACAGAAATTGATTCGACACGGCAAAATTACGTAGCTTGCGAGTTCTTAATGAAATGATAACCCTTGAGTCATAAATTGCGTCTACCTGATCGCACCTTTGCTTGCTATATTTCTTCCTTCTATTCAGAAACGCCGAAATCATGCCATGCATTTAACCAGCTGCTGAAAAATTAAAGTGGACTAAATGGAGGTACGAACGGGACGATCAAGTTCCAAAGCAATGAAGTGAACAACCTCCCCTCAAGGATAAATTTTGGTTTTGATCACAACCGACAGGACAACGTGCGTGTGGTTCAATGGAAGTGTAATGGACTTAAAAACACTCTGCGTCCAATGAATGACAGTTCGAAAGTCAGGTTTCAAAAACCAGGGTTTGCGTAGGGTTGATTAAGACGCCCAAAAAGACGAAAGTAGGCTCTTCAGTGTCTTTTTGCCTTTATTGGCACGTCTGCATCATTACTGGTAGCTAGGCAACCGCTTGCGAGGGTTCTAGATTAAGCTACAGGCATGCCCCCTAACGAGATCGGTGAGCTAACCTTGTAAGTCAGATTTCAGGCTCTTTATTCTGAAGGGAGGTGGGGCATATTGTGTGCAAAGAGACACAAAATCTCTTAAAATTTGCAATTGCATTTTTACTGGTTTTTACACCCGGGTCTCACCTTCCGAAATAATTCTTCAATTAGCAGCTGTATTATGTTGGCGTCGCTGCGAAAGTCAGACGTATGCAGCCCCATGGGTACAATCCGAGGTAATACCACAAAGCTACCGGCTAAAACAGAAACACATTTCCCTTTTTCACGCACGCTAAAGAAGAGCACTTTCCTTCTTCCGTTCACTGCACACAGACACCCTCTGTTCTCCCATAGCAGTGAACACGCGGGTTCTAGAAAGCCTTTCAGTAGAAAACAAAACATGCAATCGTTGGGGCGATAAGTTTATTGGCCTAACCTTCCGAGTTCCTTCTGGAGATCATCAGCAAATACATTTGAAGGAAAGGATAGTACACGCACAAGGAGCGTAGTATTTATAGGAAACAATTGCCAGGCTACTTCATGTCGACCAAACCTTGAGGTTCGAGGTGACACCCACGTGAGATGCGAGCTGCCTGAATAATGCTACTTCGGCCCACATGGACTTGACATCTGCTACAACCCACGCCCGAGTAGTCTGGGTTGCGATGTTGACTGAATACATTTCATTAAACAACCGGAGAGGGTGTTGTGACCAGTAGAGTCCGGGGCAATGAGCCATATATTTGAGCCATTTGTAAAAATGGGTCCCCCGATGCGATTCGAACTCACAACATCGTGGGGAAAGCTTCAATTTAGCCAAAGCTCTAACCATCTGAGCTTTGGGACCCTAACGGGAGCCACGAATTTAATCACACTTAAGTCAAATTAAGCACCTAGCCTACAGTAACGTCCGGATTCCCCAAATTCTGATACAAGCAGGCTTTCCTAATCAATCAATCAAGAATCCACCAGATGCATACCAAACATAATTAAATAATTAAGCATTTTTTATTGAAAATTCTGCATGCTACACTGGAGCATTTGAGGCTTCTAGGGCTCTTCGGATAATATTTGAAGTGAAAAAATTATTTTTGCAATTTAAAAAGTCATATCATAAGCTTGAAAACAATAAATAAGCTAGTAATCTTCTCCGAACAGAAACGTCCTGGGTGTCACGAGGTGGCATTTTGGTAATTCGACGTGTTTTTAATTTAAAATTTTAATTCAAAATGCACATAAACCCATTCGGTGTTGTCTGCGGTTGTATACGGGGGTTGACATAATAAATAGCTTGCCCTCCAGCCTGCGCCACCTGACTACTTATGAGATAATAGTAGTTTTCACATTTTATACGCTTCATGAGAAATCAAATATTTACCAAATAAACATTCATTCAAAAGTATGCTGCTAGTAGTTTTTTTTAATGAAATTTCCAGTAAACGTGGAGTCAAAAACGACTTCGATGGAACGGTATAGATTTCAGTCCCAAGGCATGTCCATTAACTGGTCGTCTCTAAGTACCTTCCGTACTGTATAGTAGCTACGAACTATAAAGGTTCTCTGTCTCTCTGTCTCTGCTCTCTTCTTGTCCTCGGTAATAGCTTTGAAAATTACATCTTGCTAGCTTGGATAAATTTTGAAATGAAATTCGGAATGGTCTGAGACGCTTGTATTGCATCGTACGACAGTACACTAATAGAAATGCCCCTCGCAATCCAGATGGTCTCACGCTAAATCCCCGGAGGAGGGGGCAAACTATTTACGTTGCCTCACCCAACCATTAACGTCAGTTAATACTTAACCATGACTCTGGTCATGACCATTATCCTAACTCCTAAACTTTACACTGACCTTAACCCTAACCCTAAACCTAACCTGTAACTGACCTTTTAGATCAACTTGACTTGAACCCAAGCATAAGCCTAGTCCTCAATTACCTGGGGGCCAGATAAATTACAGGCGTTTCCTTATCCCGCGTTTTGACTCCCTGCCGTTCGCCTGTGGCTCATTTGGTTGCCAGTTTAGATAGGAAATATGGTCATTCTTTGATGGACGCTCACCGATCCGTAACAGAACGCACTCGTCCCGCTATGCCTTGGGGCTCCTTCTCAAGCCCATCCAGCAGCCGCATATCGGCTAGTAGTAATAGAGGCGGAATAACAAAGATAATGGATACTGGAACAGCCATTTCTGGCTCATTAACTGTGGTCAGCCAGTCATATTCCACTCCAGCTGGTGTTCCACCCGAGGCTTGAACCCGCAGCATGTTGAGCAGAAGACCAATCCTCTAGCCATTGAGCCATAGGTCGTTCAACCCACTGTTCCAACAACCAAAATTGAACTTGCAGAAAAATTACTTATCAGATCTTCGCCTTGGAACCACAAATGCCACTTGTTTGGGCGGTCAAAATCAAGCAGGCACTGCTTCATCCCCCATCGCATTTTCTCGGTTTCTCTTAGCAATCAATCTGACGACGATCTGCCTGCAAAGTATCTCATACAGACATGACAAACGGGTTTTTGCTCTTTTCTAAATGCAAACATACTTTTAACTGTAAGATGACGTGAATTCAGATGCTTTACTTGCCTAACAGCTGTGTCTGGCGTATATGGCACATATATTATACCGTACTTCCGACATAGGTACTAGCTTAAAGCCCAGACACGTGTTTCGCCGATGGTTCTGCTGCTGCGTGACACAGCAACGAGGGGTTCGGCTCCTCAGTGGGTCCCCCAGCGTTCTCTATGCGGTTTCTGGTATTACCTGGGGAGGGTGTGACGCGGTATTCCTTTTCAAGTGTCTTGTGTAGGGGGGGGGGATGGGGCATATAAGCAATTCTGCGCACAAATATTCAGGGATTCAGAGCAATGTTCATGCAGGTCAACGCAGGCTTTCCTGTGCTCTCCTCAAAAAAAAATCCAGCTCATCCTCCTTATGTGGGCTTCAGTGCTGACCGCGTTCAGTGGGTTCGCTTGCGGTTCAACAAAAGTTTTCATTTACAGTAAAGACTGACATACATGTTTCGTATTATTTTTCTGCCCGGTCTGAACAGCTCACACACCTTCGTACCCGCCCCCGCACTCGCTTTACAACGGGGTGAATAGTATTCACCAAAACACCACCCAGCCCTGTCGTTCATCTAGCGACCTTACTTTGAGCTGAGGGGACCGCGGCACAACGACGAGGAAGACTGGGTTACTATGGTCAAAAAATGTGTGTTGCCGGTGCGTGGACGTTCGATACGATAGGCTTCACTAGTCCCGCCGGGTGGACATTTTATAACGCGTGGGCGGTTTGGAAGATCAGGTTACTAAGATACGACTGGACAGGAGGGGGTGAGAGGGGGGTCACATGTTGAGACTGAGCAGGTAATGACTCAAATTTGGTATCCAAGGTAAACAGCGCTGACACATCAGACTTAAACGGAGACCAAAAGTGCGATAGGTACACTAAGGGACGGGACATACCGTATGTAACCTAACTCATGAAACGTGACGATGCAAATTGTAAGTATCACTTTAAGACACCTCACCGTTCGGCTAAGGGACTTACTCATCCCGTTGTGCCTTGGGGCTCATTCCTGAGCCCCGCTAGCAGCCTCACAGCGAGCTTGCGACAAGAAAGGCACCGTGATCAGAATGGCAACAAGATTTGGAACACAAGAACTCCGTACTACATGTGCGTTGAGGAATGCGAAGGGCAGTCGACAGGCGGGTCGTCTAGAAAACTGAGCGTCTTCCACCTCCTGGACAAGAAGTCTACCTGCGCCGGGTTAATTTTAAATAAACCAGAAGCGTGGAACTGCGTTTCCGATCGGTAATGACATTCTGTCTACGGCTGCCGGCAGGGTTCTAGAGTGAGCTCCAAGGCACAACGGGATGACAGCGGTGGACTTCTAACCAACAGGTCGCGAGTTCAAGCCTCGGATGCCGCACCACCTGGGTTTGGGTATGGCTGGCTGATGATGGCTAATAAGCCAGAAATTGCCATTCCAGTCTCTCTTGTGTTTGTCGGTCATGTTATTCTGCTTATATCCCTAGTTGCCGTGCGGCTGTTGGCAGGGCTCTAGAGTGAGCCCCAAGACACAACTGGTCGAGCGAGTCCTGTACCCGATCGGTGAGTGCCTACTTAACATGAATGCATACCTCTTCAGAGCGATGAAAAGGAACATCATGATGCAAAAGTATAGTTTCCACTCGGCATCGGTGAACTTCCTTGGAGTAGGAGACATCATTTGAAATGTTGATAAACATTGTCCATTATCGAGCGCCAGGTTGGTCGTTCACCCTGTGTGTGTTGTTCATTTTCCGGAAGGTTATCATTTTTGTATCCTGTTCTCCTGGAAAGTTTTTGTTCCATGTGACCAGTTGTGTCGTCCCTGATGGCTTATTTAAAAATATGGTCCACATACTCCTTGGGAAATACGAAAAAGCGTTTTTTAATCATTTTCCTACCTAAAAAATGATCCGATCCTAGCATTTGGTAAGTGTATTCCAAATTCCTGCAACGTTTTCATAATTGCAGTCAGAGGGAATATCGGAGAATGCTTCCTGGGAACGGTCTCAGCGTGCATCTAAATTTGTCCTTTTAGTGTTCAACGAATAAAATCATCGTCTTGCCTACTCAGGAGACGTTTCCCCTCCGCTGATGTCCAGACAGCGTTCTGTCTGTAAGGATGTTTTGTATGACCGCCTTCACAAGACACAGGAATGGGAACCGCCCACTATACATGTGGTTTTGCACTAAATTCCAAGGAAATTATGTTTAGGATTAAGGTGAGTGTAAGAGTTGAGTTTCTGGCTAGGTTTAAGCCCGAGGTTAAGGGCAGAGTTGGGGGGTAGAGCTAGAGTTGGTATGAAGATTACAGTTTAGTTTTACGTTGGAAATAGTGTCAGCGTTAAGACACAGGCATATTTACCTTTCCTGAAATTTATCCCAAGGTGGTCTATTTTAAGTGGGTGGCATGGGCCCTATTCCCCGGTCCTGTTTAGGCGTTCTGTCATTAATACTTGGCATATAGACCTGTACGTTTTGTGGCCAATGAGGCGAAGTCTTTAAAAGTGTCTGTCCTTAGCGGGCAACGGGGCCTCCCGATAAGCAATCACTGTTTCTTAGGGTCAGAAACTCCTCAACAGAAGGTACATCACGAAAGTCCAGTGTAAACTGTTTTGTAGCTCGCTTTAAAAGTTCCCATATTCTATGGTAGACACTTTCTGCGTAAGTAACTCTATAGTTTCTTTCATGTGTGTAGTGACGTATTTCAAATATGGGAACTGGATCACCTTGCAACGTTTGATTGCGCCGTCAACAAACCCAAGCCGAAATGGTTACAGGAGTATTTATATGACGATTACTCGTGCAACATGTAGAGAACCTCGAGAATAAATAAGGAAAAAGCGATGACATTTTTTGCTATTTTTTTGAAATAAGAAGGATATAAACCGATGAACATTGTACAGGGTGAGAATGGTGCTTGTTGAAAACACGTTTTGTGCGGAGTTGGGTTGGACTGCATGCGATGTAGAGGCCGGTGGTTTTCTACCGCAGGTTTTCATGGAGGCGCATGCAAGCTAATAGGCCATGTGGTGCATAAATGTGCGTGGACAGTGTGGACAATTGAGGCGGGTGTATGTTGGTGCTCCAGGCACTTGCTCACCAGTCTCTGTACGATGGATTTGCAAGTGACCGACCAGGCCGCTGCGTGATGTGCATGTGTGATAGCAATGAGGACAGGTTTAAACCAACCCCCATCGCTGGTAGTGGAGGTAGCAGGTTGCGGGACATTGCAGGTGGTCACGTCGGCGGTGGAAGTGGTGGTCGTCGCTGTGAGCGACGCAGGGGACTTCGGGAAGGGGGATCGTGTCGACGATCGAGGGTGCCGGGGCATCGGAATTTTCAGCATCGGTGGTAGGATTGGTCTTCGTCGGGGGCCGTGAAGCAGGGGTGACCGTAGGTGTGTGCGTTGCTGCAGAAGTTGATGGTGTCGGATGTGTTATTGCATTGCGTCTGAAGATGTCCGACAAGGTCGATTCGCGCGTGGAATGTGTGTCGGCCGGGTGGGCATTTTGAGAGACAACGCACTTAGTAGGGCATACAGTGTTCATTCTTCTTGGAGAGAAGCAGCACTTAGTGACCTGTGTGGGGGACCAAATTGCCACAGATGACTTAAGCAGTGTCAAGCTTACTTCCTCTTTCAAACGTCAACAAAATTGAGTAAAGTTTATATAAAAATGTAATAGAGACGTTCACCTCTATAATTTTGGGATGACATGAGGGTACCTGGGCCCCCTCGCCGTGGTGGTGGCGGTGGCCCCGTCGGTCAAGTCGGGGGAGAGGGCGTTTGGCGCCTTTTTGCTCTATGCGCCACCTTCTCCCACCCTACAAATGCTAATGGGATATTCATACTCATTTGCATCCCATGCCCACAGCCTGCATACACATATTTTATACGGTTGTTAATCATTTGCATAATAAGCTCTCTGTCCAGGTCCATAGGCCCACGTCACTTCTGTCCTTCCAGTGAGCAATCGGTGGGGTAGGATTGCGTCAGTGCTGTTTTGCCCCACAGCGAGGAGCATTCTGCGCGTAGAAAATGAGTTGGCTCAACGAGCCTATTGCTCGGTGACAGAGGACACGTCCGTACTGCGTGGGAATGCGAGCGCACTGGTTTCAGGCGGAAAAGGGGGACGGTCACGGACATGGCCCGAAATTTCAATAAACATCTGAGCCGAACAAAATCAAACACTTTTGAATAACCATTTAATGTCAATTCTACAAACAAGGAGTACTACAAGTAGTATGAATCTTATGCATCGAAGAGGGTATACCGTACTCCCTGACATAGGTACTAGCTAAGAGCCCAGACATGTGTTTCGCCAATATTTCCGCTACTGCACGACGCAGCAAAGAGCGCCATGCAGTAATAGAAACAATGTCGGTTCCACCTTATTATCATCTCCTCCAAGTTGCTATGCGACTGCCTGCGAGGGCTCTAAAGTGAGCTCCAGAGCACAACGGAACATACCTGCTCGTTAGCCAGATCGGTGAACACCTCACTATCATAATTCATATTCCCGATCACAAACCGACAAAACAACGGGCCCGTGGCTCAATGGTAGAGTGTTATACTCAATGACCAACTGTCGCGGGTTCGAATCTCGGGTGATCCACACCTGGGATTGGGTATGCCTGGCTGGTGACGGCTAATAAGCCAGAAATGGCCATTCCGGTCTCCCTGGTCTTTGTCGGTATATATAAAGGAAAGAAAATCGCATTTGAGCTGCAAGCTTGTTTAGATACATTAAAGAGGCAGGTTATAATATTTATATCGGAAGGTGGTTAGTCGACTAAATCCCAAATACAGTGAAGCATGTACAAACCAACATCTAAACTGTTACAGAACTAACCAGATTAAGAGAAAAGTTGGCATTTCCGCTTCTTTAAACTCAAAACAAACCCTCCGGGACACGATCAGTTACCTGAAGAAGTGGTGTCCCTTCATTCATGCCTACACTGGGGATGCAGGCTTTTACAAGCCTCCCAAATTAGGGGAGAAACTCCAGGGGTCGGTCAGCAGGATTTTTAGTCAAACTAGACGGATCGCTAATGGAGCGTAGTAAGTTGGGGTCGGCCCTCAGTGTTCATGCAACCCCAAAAATACAACCGTCAAATAGGCACTGTGTCCCTGTTTGCCTGTGCTCCCCTGTTTGTCATAAAACGGGGTCCGAGAATAACGTGGTCGCCCCCTGCCTGAATGAATACGTGCCTGCTCGAGCTATCCTCCCCCTCTCTCCCCCCGTTCTTCGGCTACCTGGATAATCACAATCTGGGTACCGCTCTGCTCGAAATACCATAGGTATCTAATTACTAAATGGCGCAGTGTAACTGCACCAAGGGCATATACCCATTTGGTGAACTGGCGTGGGACCACGTGTTGCTAATACTTCGCTGGACACCTGTGGCGTTTTAGGCCAAATGAACCGATTGCACCTAAATCTACTGCCACGTCCGCACTAGATTAGGCCTTTTTGGGTTTTATGAAATAAATGAGTCTGTGCTCGGCAGGAAAAATGAACAGGAAGTTATCGAGAGCGCTGACAATGCCCTGGGAGTAACTTGCAATGGCGTTAAGCATTTTTGTTTTAGTGTGCTAAATGCGCCCGTCAAAACATCGATACAAATTTGATTGATAGTCCTAATCACGCCACCACTTCGTGACTTCTTTGCTTTTGCTCACTTTATTGACTCATTTGAGGCCTTGAGCATGATTTAAGAAGGGGTAATTATTCCTGTGTCCTAACCCTAACATAAATCTAAACTGCAGCTCTATGCTAAAATCTAACTCCACAGTTAACACTAACCCAATCCTTAACCCTAAAACTACCCCTGACCCGAACCCTAGCCCTAAACTTGACCCTGACAGTAAGCTTAATCCTAGCTCTAAGTTCCCCGGAATTTTGCGCGGTTCCTGTTATCATAGCCCTTTTCGGTAGGGGGTGTACAAGAAACCCTTACCCTTAAAACCCTAAACGCAAGTGCAATAGCGGATCCAGCTCAAAATTTTTCGAGAATCGGACACTTAAAAATCATAAATTTACTCGTCCATTGAGTACCCCAATTTCAAAAAGAAAAAAATGTGCTACCAAATGAGTACAAGAGCCGACTTTATCGTTTGCATATTCTATAAAATATATTTACATTTATAAAAGCGCCGAAAATCAGTAGAAAAATGTATGCTACTAAAACAGCTATTTTTTACCGAGTACGGTTTTCATAGGCTACCAAAAGGCGTGCATTTAAGAGCCGACGCTCTAGCCAACTGAGTTACGATGCCCCACCGGGAGCCGTGAGTTTAATCACACTTGGGTCAACTTAACAACCCAGCCTACTGCAATATATGGAATCCAACAATTCGGATACAGTAAGCTGAATGTCAAAATCCTCTACTAATTAATTGTGCCTGGTAGTCATATGGTGAATTTTAGATTGATTGCTTAGGAAATCCTGCTTGGGCGGTTAGCTTACTGTATCAGAATTGGTGGATTCCATACGTTGCAGTAGGCTGGGCGTGTAACTTGACCCAAGTGTGCTTAAACTCACGGCTCCTGGTGGGGCCTCGTAACTCAGTTGGCTAGAGCGTTGGCTGTACTAAAGCCTTTCCCTTGCTGGCGTGGATTCGAGTCACACCCAGGCTGCCGAGTTTTTCACAAGTGAGTCAAACGAATTATTCATATCTGCCAAAATCCTCTACGTGTATTAGAACCTTACCTCATTAATCCTTTCTAATCGAAAAAGCACTTCAGAAGTTTGGTTAACATTTCATGAGATCGGGCACTGACAACATGTTAACTCGCAACTTCTCGATCTTCCCAACTCGCGTGCCTGCTCCTGGCCCCTCAAAATTGATTTTCTCCGCATGAATGCTGCTCTACGAGGGCGGGGGGGTATGAAACGACAGATCACCAAACACTGGAGGGGCTACTGTCCGCGTGGCACCATGTTTGCGCACCTAGCGCTACATGTCCAATTAGGGGGTGCTACTCCATGTTGATGCCTCCAACAGCTGTTGAGCTCCCCCCCCCCCAGCGGGGTACTCGAATCCAGTTCACCCCACGTGGCTGAGGTGTTTATGCATCAGCCCCGTGCCGACGTACATAAACGCGCACTGCCATGTGGCGTCATCTTTGACCCCAACAGGTGGGCCACGATTGCACGATTGCAGCAGGCCCTCCTTGACGTGGCCCCGCCTATCAAGATGAACGGCAGCTCACCGCCCAGCCCCCTGGGTGAGGTCCGATCAGAAGGCTGCTACCGGATCTAACTGTTGCAGAGCGACGCACTGGCCTGCGGGGGAGGGGACGGCGCGTGCAGCTTGCCACTGGATCAATCTGAACCGTGTTCGAGGATTACGCAATTACGATCCTCTTCGCCGCGGTTCAGGTTAGGGACGAAATGGAGCATCTGCTCGCGTCAACTCTTCAGTATAATCATTTCCAATAGGAATCGTCAATAGAACTAAATCCTGAAGCGAACTCCACCAAAGACAAGGGAGACTTGAATGGCCAGCTATGGCTTATTGGCCATCATCAGCCAGGCCAGGCTTTAGAGCACCTGAGGCTCGAATCCGGGTTCTTTGGTAATTAAGTCCGGCGCTCTACCACCGAGCCGCGAGCCCGTTGGCTAGTCAGACCACCGGTTTCTCCCTCCTTTGAAGTATAACCAGAGTGGCAATCGTACGGTCCATCCTTGCTTGAATTCTTCCAAGCATGGATCGTCATCCTTAAACTGGTCTACGATCAAAATATATTACCAACACAGAAAGTGACATTGAAGAACATGTTAATTTCCAGAGGCTTTACTTTACGATTAGACCCAGAGCATATTATCCGGGAGAGTGACTGAACCTTAGGGAATATTGTGCTGCGACAGCCGCGGACTACTGCGTGTTTTGTTCATGTAGAGCAAGCAACGCAATCGAAAACACTATAGTTTTCATACCGATGCAAAACACATCTAAAGAGGCGAATTTTCGCATTCCAGGTGTGTGTAAA
>WEDG01000319.1:0-134479 GCA_017591395.1 Schistocephalus solidus | reverse complement strand
TTTTGACTCTTTGATTCTTGCGTATTATGTTTGCTATCTAGTATCTTAGTGAATGGAGCCATTTGATATTTTGCTGAAAATTTTGGGTGGTCTCTCTCTCCTCTCTCTCTCTCTCTCTCTCTCTGCTCTCTCTCTCTCTCTCTCTCTCTCTCTCTCTCTCTCTCTCTCTCTCTCTCTCTCTCTCTCTCTCTCTCTCTCTCTCTCTCTCTCTCTCTCTCTCTCTCTCTCTCTCTCTCTCTCTCTCTCTCTCTCTCTCTCTCTCTCTCTCTCTCTCTCTCTCTCTCTCTCTCTCTCTCTCTCTCTCTCTCTCTCTCTCTCTCTCTCTCTCTCTCTCTCTCTCTCTCTCTCTCTCTCTCTCCTCTCTCTCTCTCTCTCTCTCTCTCTCTCTCTCTCTCTCTCTCTCTCTCTCTCTCTCTCTCTCTCTCTCTCTCTCTCTCTCTCTCTCTCTCTCTCTCTCTCTCTCTCTCTCTCTCTCTCTCTCTCTCTCTCTCTCTCTCTCTCTCTCTCTCTCTCTCTCTCTCTCTCTCTCTCTCTCTCTCTCTGTGTTTGTCGACCTCGTGAGCGGCGGAATACGCCCGAGTGGATGTTTCGTCACGAGTCTGTTCGGGTTGCGATCAGTAGTTTGGCTAGATCTCCATGTGTTGCAACTGACTGTGATCCTTCGATCGGGGATAAAGAAGAACGAATATTTCCACTGTAGGACAACCAGGTCACTATTGCCGAGCGGGGTTAGATAGTTAATGAAATCAACGCTGTCAGGCTTTTTTGTTAGTACAAGATCCAAACAATTCGCTTGTTACCATGGTAGGAGAAGACGTGCTGTGGTTGGAAAGTTCTAGAAGGCGACGACCGAAGTTTGATTCCGAACTTTATGCAAAACTCAGATTGCAGTCGATATTCAGAAAGTTATAATCGCCCGCAATCATGACATCGGATCGACTAGCAAACGCTTCTTAATCGTCTATCAGATTACTGTTTGACTATTGAACGTTCATCGATGGTCGGTAGACCGTCAGGATGTCAAGTGCTTGGGACCTTAGCGTTTTGATGTTGAGCCAGATAACTTCAGTTTCGCGCGCGAGATTTTTCGTTTTTCGTGACATTAGCTGGTTATGTCTGACATCAGTGAGCACTACGCCACCTTGGTGTTTTTTGATAAAGGGACAAGTGTCTGAATTTAAGCCGTACAACAGGCATTGCAGGAATGCCAGACTCGGTCTTTTTTTGCGGTTGCTGCTCCAAAACTTCAACAAACTGTTTGAGACGGTGTTTTGGATGAGTAGTCTGTGTAGATCAAGCCGAGATTTCCGCAGAATGACCGTTTCACAAATTAGTTGTTGTGGTTGAACGATAAGGGTAGCGATGACAACTAGATGGAGGATCGCAGGAAGTAATGCGTTTTATAATGCAATTTTTCTTGGAGGATAGCTGTTTTCAGTGTGGGGACTCAGTTCAAATTTCGTTTCACGCTACTTAAAATGCAAACCACTCGCGCGATGAGCCTGTCTGTCTCTTTCTGGGAGTCCAAAGACCATGTCCTTTTATTGCACAACGCACAGAGCAATACAGTCTGTTCTGTGATAATAAATAACGTACGAAATTTCTTGGATATCCGGCAACGTCTGATTTCACCCAAATACTTTCTGTTTTCAGTGTAAGGAATCCTTTAAATTTTTTCTCGCTTATCAAAATTCAAACCATGCGCAATGAGTCTGTTAGATACACTAAAGTTCTATAAAGGTGGCCATGCACCATTAGTCGAAATGTGACCCAGCATCTGTCCTTTACTTGTTAACTCAGCATGCAAGGATAGATAGGAGCCAGGTTGGCGTGGATCAACCGGCCTGCTTGCTTGTCCTCCTTGAAGGTTGCAGCTATTAGCAGTCAGAAATTATGCCCAGCAAAAGGAGAAGAAGAAGAATAAGAAGAAGAGGAAGAAGAAGAAGAAGAGGAAGAAGAAGAAGAGGAAGAAGAAGAAGAAGAAAACGAAAACTGTTCGCTCGCAGGAATCTTGCCTTTATTTATCTGACTTTTGGAACTCTTAGTGGCATCGATGTTCAGAAATAAAAGCGACACCAAAACAAGCAACAATTATAGGAGGAAGGGCCAATCAAACACCAGTAAATCTAGTTTGCAGGTAATCGTGCAGGGCTTTGTATGCTGGCGCCAGATCAATAAATCGATTGACTGAGTTCTAATCGGAGGTCCAGGCTTCAATCAGTTCCCTGCTTTTCTTGCATCTGGCGTGGGTGATCATCTTCGTGGCTGCGAAGTTAAACACGTAACCCGTCTCGTAGACGTGGGTAACCACTTGTGATAATCCTTGAACTGTTTCACAGTCAGCTTATATTCAGGTATGCGCGATTAAAGCACGATTTTTGTTGCCTCTTTTATTTCTGACGATGGACGCCAGTAAGTTTGAAAAGTCAGATGAATAAAGACACGAATCCAGCAAGCGAGCAGCTTTCTTCTTCTGCTTTACCTATAAGCAAATTCGTAATGCGAACATTCGGAATCAAGCGTTTTTCTCATTGAATGAACAACTTCGAAAAGGCTATTTTCTTGCTCCATTCAATCTCAGCAAACCACTTCAATAAGGACTGATCGTCAGCATCAAATGGTTTATGGGAATCGTGACATGGGTTATAATAAACATATAGAACGCGTATACCCAATTCTTAGGTAAATTACCAGCCATGACCATCCGTAACAGTTTGAAACCTGCCGCACCATAGCAGTTAAAGCATAAAGGCCGTTGTTAATTACCTTGAACTGCCCCACTGTCCAAAACGAGAAAGAATAACGAGTGAGGTTCTCTAGCCGCAGTGCACTCCACTCTGCCTTGAAGCTAGAGCCCATCCAAAGAGCCGCACTCTTATGAGCAATACGAAAACAGGAAATATCAAGAGCATGAATGAGGGACACTGGAATGCAATTTTTTGTAAGCAATCGCCAGTCATTTTTAGGCAAAATGGATCACGCAATAGATGCGTTGGACCAGCACAGGGGGCCATACCCGGGTACGGTATGTGATTTTGGGTATGCACACTCCGGTAGAGATAACTTTTGGAAATCACTCACGTTTTCTATACATAACTAAGTACTTATGTCTTTACAGTAGAGTTCGTTTTGTTTACTTTTTCACGCAGGTTTTTGCCTTCTACCATTTTCGTACTGGCTACAGGACGCTTGTTTTACGGTTCTTGTCCTTCTACCACGGACTTACTTACCATATAACGGGTTATTTTCTGTTCTCTTGCTTCACCACAACAGGAAATCACTAGAAAACGTTTGCTTTTTATTTTTGCGCAGGCTCACGATGCGCCGACGATATCCGCCCAATCCCGCTTCCGGTATTATTGCCTCTCTCATGACACCGAGTGCGGCAGATGCAGTGCAGGTCCACTATCCCTATAACCTAATTGACACGCAATTTACCGTCCTTACTGTGGGTCTCATGGTGGACCTCGTCTGTAACGACCGTTGAACTGTCTTAGTCATATGCGAGGCTGGGGAAACCAGATACCTGAAGCCAGATGGAGTTGTTTTTAAAAGTTAAACTTTACCAGATGAGTCACAGAATCCTGTTTTGTTGGTTTCAATCTGGAACTTTCAAGGCCACATGGGAGTGGAATTGAAATAACGGGAAATTTTCTTTTGTTTGAAGCTACAGAAATTGCCACTAGCCTTGTGGTAATATTTCTCAATCATAAAATGGTTTTTGCAGTTCTTTCCCATTTAAACTGATGCGTAATTTTAAGAAAAAAATGTAAACACTACTTCAATCAGATATGCGGAATGACCTAGTTTTTTGTGCATGCTGCCATACTCTAAAACGGTGCAAGAGGATTGCCGAATGACGGCGAGTACAAAGGCAAGGGAACAGGATTTACCTTATTTGTGTCATGTATTGTTATAGCAAGTTGACATGCAATATTCTCCAATGTCTCTGACTGTTCCAGGTAGCGCATCTGTTCTTCATCGTCGTAGGAGGGAATGTATTGCCTGCAGAAATCGTAGATTGCACTGCCGAGTAAAGCCACGCAGGTTGGATTAGGGCAGTGTTGTAACAGGCTTTGTGCTAGCTCAGGATAATCCATGAGCACAGCCCATATGACGAGGTGCTTTAAAATAAAGAAGTAAATGCGAGGTTCATAAAATTTTGGATTATTTGGCCTGCGATTCTGCTTAATTTGGCGTATCGAGCAGAGAGGTAGGCGGTACAGCTAGTAAGCAGGTGAACAAGAGCTGATTAAATGTCGTCACAAACGTACAACTAACAACTTATCAGAAAAGAGTCGGACAACGTAATAGCTCCCATACATGCTCGAAGGCTGGAAATAATTTACACTAAAATACAAGTAAGAAAGTCAGCTCTGTCAATTCTTACTAAAAAATACGATGTTTCCCTTCAAGAAAAATAATTTAAACGTACCTTCAAGGGCTCGTGCAGATCCTCGTTCACAAATTCGTCTAGCGCAAGTCCCTAAAGGTGATGGAAAAACTGGTAAAACACTGATTTCTTATGCCTTCCAGCACATCTTTGATTAAATTGGCGATAACCAGACATGTGAAGGCGAGTTGAAAGAGGATAAACAATTGCTGTGGAGAGTAGCGATCGTTGCCGGGTTAGTTGCCGGTTTCAAAATAGTTTGTTGCTCCGACAAGGTTGCGAATTGTAAGATCCGGTGGCTTTACCTCACGCCGACCAGTATGTGCGGTATCATTTCCAGCTGACCTGACCCACTTTTATTCGGACACTTGATGGGAGTAAGAATGAGGCCCACTCTGCGCGATCTTTCATTATCAAAAACAAAACGGATGTATTTTGAAACGACCGCGATGCCCTAATAGTTGCGATTAGAAAGATGCCATTTGACCCGATACTTCGGTCCTCGTACGGCCAACGAAATATAGTGTTTGACCCTACTAACCCGGCCACGAATGCTAACCCTAACGAGCACTATGAATAGAGTTTGGGTTACATTTGCATGTAGTACGGTCGCGTATTACACGCGGACCTATCCTTTCGTTTCCTTAGTTGGGTCACATTTTACGTTCTTGTCCATCAATCTGCTCTAATCTGATACTGATCATATAACAGCGTCTTTAGTACCGAAGCCTTTATAAATTAAGCTAGCTTGCCAGATGCAGATTGTCGGCCTTAAAGGTACAGGAACCCAAAAAGTAAAAATCGTCAATCCCTGTGGTTACCCTCAACTTTATCCAACAGGAACCGAGTGTAGTGCTAGGACTAGGGCCTAGAAGGATTGAACCAGGATTTCAGATCAACATATAACCTGCATTTTATATAAATCTCAGAATTACCACCCATCATTCTCATCTGCAAATAGAACAGTAAGTCATACGTTCCATTAACTTGGAAAAGCAGTTCTATCACACAGTCGCCTGTTGTCATATGATGGAAAACACGAAGAAGTCAAATTCGATGTGTCAGATCCAATTTTTGTGTGTGATTCCATGATGTAAATGTGATGCGATTTAGAAATAGTCAGTCCAATAATTTCCTAAAAAGTAAGACTGAGCCTAAATAGTCCCGATTGGAAAAGTTGACATCACTTTCGAGCACTTTCGTTAAAGGAAATGTTGAATTACCATTCGCTGACTGGAATCATTCTAAAAGGTAAACAGAAGTGATATTGGGGTTTCAAAGGAAGAAGAGGCGTTCACCGGGAGATGTTTATTAGGTAACTGACGTTTCGAGAAGTTGTTTCGCCTACCCATATCCGGAGACTGGAGAGTCCTGCTCACTGCTCTCGTTATATGCCACTCTTTGCCTCGTGCTTGTTGGGCCGCTGGCATGGCTGCGTCGGACCCGCATCGCGCAGTAGCCTGGTCGCCATCGCCGCTCCCGCTAACAGGCTGCGTGTTTGAGTCGGCTGGCTTTTCACCACGGCTTGTTCCACCCCGTCCTCGTTGGTTGCGGTGATGATTGGCGGCCCCGATTGTTCTACGCCCTGACGGTCTCCTGTCAAGAGGGTTCTTAAAACCAGATAGTGGGCAGGCAAATTAATGTGGCGGTTGACTGAGCGGTCGGTGGATACCCAGGCTTCTTTTATCTGCCTTGCAGTGTGATCCTCGCCTCGGCCCACAATTTAAACGGCATCCAAGTTGAAGATGTGGCTTATCTGCGCGGTATGGGTTACCCCCCTCTGACTTTGGGTCCAACCGTCGCCAAGCCAACTGATGCTTGTTTATTCGCGTGTGCAGATATCTACCCGTTTCTGCGACATAGTTGCGCATCCCACAGCTACACTGAAGTCGGTAGACAACGGCTGACTTCTCCTGCTCAGTGATGGAGTCATTTGGCTGCATCACTTGCTGCGGATTTTTGAGGTAGGCCCGTGGGAAACTCCTATTCCTAGAGGGGCGATGGATCTAGCCACGGTTTTGAAGACCCCTTTCATTTCCGGAATGTTCCATCATGATTTTGGCTGAGAGGGCTATTCCTTCCACTTTTTTATGGCATTCGACTCCGTCAAATGAACGCTCGCGGATAGCTGTTGGGTCTGGAAAGTTCACGCTGAAGCTTAATATTGTTCCGTTTGGTGGCTGGCCTGCGGCAGTGAGTTTCAACTCATCGGTATAGTGTGCGTACACAGCTTCGCTTGTGTTGGAGCGGATGGTTGCTATTGTAACTCAGCATTTGCGATGTATTCGTCGGTTCTCGATTGACTGACTTCACCGTTTTGCCCGAAACGTCAGATACCTAATAAACATCCCCTGGTAAACGCCTCTTCTTTCTTTGACATACCACCTGGGGATCGCATTTTCACTACTATGTTATTGGGTTTGTTAGTGATACAGTCCCTCTGAGCAGCACTATGCAGTCAAAGAGCGTTACCGAAAAGTTTTAGCTAGCATACGTGGTTGTAGCAAAGTGAATTTATGACTGTCAGATATTACACTCATTAAAAGATAGCTAGCTTTTTCAAATTGCCTTTATGAGATGCAATCCATTTTGCTCTCCTGGTGAACCTTAAAAGGTCCTGAAACGATAAAACTTTGAAATCTGCGACCAGATGGGGTCGAATGTCTGGTCGAGAGGGAGTGTTCGCGTTATGTAGAATGACCGACCCAAATACAAAAGAAACAGATGGGAACCCTTTTATTCTGTGTTCTTCATCATCCAAGCAAACGAAAGCCTTAGCTGATTAGCATCCACCTGTGTCGATCGGTGCAATCCCCAATGATTAGCAAGTAACCATAGGAGACCTGGTTGACTATTCGCTGCTAACCTGCCCGTTTAATGGGCAACAACGGGCAAGCCTGCAATTGAGGTCACAATCTTTTTAGGTTCATTAAGAATCGTGGATCCGAGTGAGGTTCATTGGAGGTTTGCTAACCCTCCCCAGGCCTCACTAAGTAAACCCAAGTTAATTTGGGGCCAATTGAAGAATAAAGTAGATCATTTGCATAATATTGACATGCAATGATTTATCTGTAGTCAAAAAAGAAGTCCCATATGGCGATTCTAATTTTCTTTTGTATATCGGTCAATATACTCAAATCAAAGTTGTAATTTCGTTGGGAGATAATGAGCGCGATTTGGTCTGAGGTTCCCAGTATAGGCCTCTTATGTTGGGCTTCAAAGTGCATCTGAAAAGCTGAAGTGAATTCTGGCGCAAAGTGGCCACACACCGCTCAATGTAATGTCATAAGCATATAATTGATTTAATTTTGATGAGGTTGCGCTCACCGATAATGTTATGGAACATGCTTGTCCCACTATGCCTTGGGGATCAATCTGAAGTTATCACAAGCAGTTGCATAGCGACGAGTAGGAATGCCTCTTGACGACTAATAAGCCAGATGTGGCCATTCCGGTCTCCCTTGTCTTTGCTGGTACTTTATAATATGATTTGATTTTGTTAGAATGCATTCTAACAGTCGGCGGCGGCTGACAACTCTACGACACTAAGTCAATTCGTTTTGTCATTATTACTGGGACTATTTTCGGTAGGCGTGATTGTATAAATGAAAAATCACTTTGCCCTATATAATTCAAGGCGGTGGGGTTTCCTTCCAGAGCCAGTTTCCTACGGACGTAGGTTTCGTTTACGGGGTGAGTGAGAGGGAGGTTAGCAATTGGGGTGGACACAATGGCTGTAAATTCGTTAGAGTTTCCCAAAAGTAGTCACTTAGCCGTCGCCAGCGATTTGCTAGACATTCTGCGACGCATTTGCTACGACAGGTTTTTCAAGTTGTGCACTGTTTCGTAAATTGAACTAGCTTACATAAACAAAGTTCTTCATATTTAGTAGTGTCGCTATTTTTCTACTACTTACATTTTTCCCAACCCATAAAACCCCTATATACCACCCTTCCCCAATAAGAGTAACCAGTGGTTTGGGTTTTGGTGGCAGTACGGCAACCTTTTCAACCCCCGCTGAACATTCTTCCGGAAAGAACTGCGCCTAAAAATAAAGCTAACCATTAATTGAGCGTTGGTACTTAAGTGTTACTTCACTAAGTAGTATTGTTTATGCAGTTATAACCCCCATATCATCTGGTTATCCAGTAGCGGTTGTTGCTTATTGACAGAATTTTCCTTAATCGCTGTCAGGCCCATTAGTAATAAAATGAGGGAGACCGTACAATCGCAATTATCTTGACGCATTTTAGTGCACATAAAAAAACCATTGTCGTATGCCATGGGAAGGAATCACCTACACCTTTGTATTTTATATGCGAAATCCACTGGATATGCTTTTCAAATCTGGTTGACGGGACCACTATCTAGTATATCTCTACCAAACTTTCGAGCTGGAATTTGCTGTTTTAAGAGGCTAGTTTTTTACTTGCATTTTCTTCGCCTCTGAGTTTCAGTCCTACTTCATCCACTGAAACATCTTTTTTTGGTAGGACTCCATTTTGTCGACAGCCCATAGTCAAAAATCAATTGACAAGCCACTGTTGCATAGTCAATAGCACTAAGGTAGCCGAAACAGATTCTTAGGATCATGCAATAAGTACTTTAATGAAAGGGTCCTGCATCAATTTAATGGCATCCGGATCTTATGAAACCGTAGGGAACTTTTTAAAGGTAGTTTTTTAAGAACACTGGCTACTGTTAAAAACAGTTGTCAACCGCCAATGGCTGTAATCTCTTATAGTCAATGCCTTGCGTCTGCCCGCCCAAATATGACCAACAATTAATTTCAGTCCATAAGATTGCTGCCTACCGTTGAGCGTAGTTGTATAACTCTGCGAGTTCAGATATGAACGAATAATCGGTAAAAAGACATAATGGACGTCCCACTTTCTGCAAAACACTGTGGGAACTTTTTCCTACCTACTTGGCTAAGTTGGCGAGAGACACGTAAAGATTTATGACGCTGTACGTAGGCTTCGCAATACATAATCAGGTCCACCGGGCAGGTCAATTGTTCGCATAAGGTATCTTTAGGAAACATAATTCCAATCTTAAAGCCAGTCAGAAGTCTAGCCTTAACCCCAAACCAAACTGTAGCCGTAACCAGGTCGGTAACCCACATTACCACAGGCTACCAGGTGCAGACTTCCAGAGGTTGTCATGTACAGCTATCATAAATGAGTTTCAACGTACCTTACTAAATTAAGTAGCAACGCAAACTGTGTCTTAGGATAGAAAAATGTGGTTGAACACCGCGCAAGGGACTTTTCAATAGACATTTGCTTTGGTCATACGTATATCGACCAGAGGTAATGCGGGTTTTATTTGAATGACGCAGGTAATCGCCGAGTTAGACTTCCAGTAGCCTGCCTTAAAGTTTATTTACCTTTTTGTGGCCGGAGTAAGACTAAGAAAAAAAGCACCAGACTAACAAACTGTAGTTAAGAAAAAAAACTCTGAAAACCCCGCCTGAAGAACACAACTCAAACGCGTGGGATACAACCAAAAGGTTCACAGTTGTGCCAAAACCTGCTCAATGATGGCAGCGACAATCAAGTCTGGATAACTGCATGAAGGATAGAGTCTCGTTTATGTGAACACTACTAGCAACATAGACACTGAGCACCAATGTTTAACGCATCAAGCGCATCAGAGAGCCTGGTTACAAGAGCAACGCTGGGTAGTTAGGTTTAAAAGTTGATGGATGCACGCCATTCGATCGATTACGGGACTCACTCGTCCCATTCTGCCTTGGAGCTCACTTTTGAGCCCCACCAGCAGCCGCACAGCCGTACCGATAAAATCAAGGAAGACTGGAATGGAAATTCTGGCTTGTAAGCTGTAATTGACCAGACATACCCAACTCCAGTTGATTTACTACTCGAAACTCGAACTCGCGACCTTTTGTTCAGATGCTAGTTTAGTCAACGGGCAGATTATCCCCACCAACCCCATAGATTACCAAATCGTACGCCATTGTCTACGCAAGGACCAATGAAGGACTGTCATGGGGAGTTAAATGCAGTAGCTTGGAGACAAGCTGGCAATCAGCTCACCGATGTCGAAGCCGATGCGCAAACAGACAAAGCAGCCACTGAAAAACCTCAACTACCCTAAATTAACATGATGATTGGCCAAGCCAGTAATGTACTGTCCAAGTTCAAAACAGTAAAGATTTAGTTAAAAATGTTTTAGACATCTTGCCCCGCATGTCAAAACAGTCCTTTAGAACACCTTCGTTCCTTTGTTTTTTAACGAGAGTTCCATTGATTTTACCACAACTTAATCTAAAAAGCATCAATGAAAAGTTTAACTCAACGCAGTATCTGCCCGCTAGGTGTAAGGCTGGCTTGTGGGAGTAAACGTTGTGAAGATATCTCCCATAATTTTCCACGACAATACAAATAAAATATCTTAAAACTTACTCTCTTATCCTTTTTGTACGAAAAAATGTCCATTTCAGCGAACATCCTCTTCAGGAAAGTATAAACCTCCTCTAGGTAAATTATACACTGTGGTGCATCTTTGTCGATTTTCATTGCTGCCAATATTTTGAACTCTGAAATTCTTTCCCCTCTCTCCCCTTCTGCATCCTTTTTCTTCCTATTGGAGTCATCCTCCTTTGCAGTCTTTAAGTGGAGTCCACAGGCATTAAGTATACTGCGGAGGTTCTTGGTGCCCGCACCACGATTATAAAGGAGACGCAAATCTTCCAACGTCACCCTCAAGTTCGCACCAAGGTCAAGCTTCGCCAGCTCGTCGATAAAATTGTGGCGTTTGTGCTGGAGAGCCAGCAAAAACAGCTCGCTTATCTCCTCTGAAAATCAACAAACGGATATACATGTATGACTATTTTTCCAAGGTGAAAGGTACAGTGAGTAAAGCAGACGTACAGTTGACGTGTGTTATAAAGGGGACAGGAGTCTGTGGGTATACGCTACATTCTTATAAATGAAAATAAAACGACAATCAAATAGATGAAATTACGGCTCAGTAACTGCCAGAAGAAATTAAATCCTGAAAATTTTCCATCTTTTAGTATAAAACTGACGAAACAGTTAGCTGCTTGATTGTTCAATGCCAGCTGGAAGGGAATGTAGGCAAACTGAGTTTGCATCGAAAATCAATTCAAGTCGGTCTTGGAAGAGGATAAAAAACGATAATAGTAATATTTTAATAATGATGAGGATTTTGGTGTTGCCGATGAGGCTGATAGCAATGCTCCTACTGCTGCTGATACTGATGTCAATGATGGTGAGGATGAAAGTAGGAAGCATAAAGGAAAGTGGCAATTGAGTGTAAAATCATATGGGTAAGACCGTCGAGCTATTCATAAGGTCAAGAATAATTAAAATTCACGGAGGGGAACTTTGGGAGCCTTGAGGCCATGGTCAAATCAAGAGAGGCTTGAAAGACCCGTTACAGGTAAGAGAGAACTGAAAGGCCATTGCTGGTTTATTTACTGTCGTCAGCTATTTCTATCCAAACCTGCAAATGGAAACTAGGAATAAATATCCAAGTTCACTTGACTAAATGAGCAGCGGACTCGCTCTTGCTCTCTCTCTCTCTCTCTCTCTCTCTCTCTCTCTCTCTAATTTGTTATCTGGAAAATCCATGGGTCACCTAAGAAAGGAGCCCTGGCTTGCGAAATTAGATAAGGAGCTCTGGTTTACCACCCATAAAGGCAGTATAATAAGGATGCCTACTTGATAAGTTGGAAGTTAACCAATAAGGACAATTTGATTGGACCGACCGCTTCTGACTTATTCGCTCTCAGCCGATGGCTGCTGCAACATCGGGGCAAAACTGAATACCCGAATTCCATGATGCAATCTTATCAGTTGCATAAACGCCACTCTCCTGAATTTAAGGAGTTATTAATTTAACGTTGGTTTCGGCAACTATGAATATTTTGCCAGCTGCTAACTTCATTTCTTGAGGAAATGTATTAATGCCTGCTATTCATAAGTGTGGATTTCAAAATATCTGTTTGCTTATGCTTCTCCCGAGGTCCCTCTAGAATAACGGCTAAAACCACGAAAAGCTGACCACTCCTTGGGGGTGCATGCCTGCTCGGACAACGTGAGCCAGAACCATTCTACTTCGATCCACTAAAGACTACCAGGAGATGTCTGGTGTTAGCTTTCCGCTCAGCTGGCTTCAGATCGAAATAGCGTCGGACATTAATCGCGCGGTTTTATGTATCGCCGCAGAGGCAGCCTGATTCGCAGTGGCAGGTAGAAAAGCTCTTCGTCTTTCCTGCTAATAGCTACTTCTCACTGACTTCAGTGAAGGTTATTCTGATGGCGGCTAACTTCCTTTTGGGACTGTTCCCTGCGTAAACAAAAAGCTGCACTTAAGATGGGTTTAAACATTTGGCGTTGTTTGCATGACCCGTTTATGGGCTAATTGCCAATCACTCCTGGGCTGGAATTGAATTATGTAAGCTGCGGTGTTTAGGCTAAACATAACAATTATGCACCACCAGTAGGCAGGCTGTTTTTGCCAATGCTGTCGCGTGGACCGAAATGATATCCAAATGCCGACCTGCAATCAACTCCTGAAGGCTCTGCCGGTGCACTCTTAGGACTCGCGCAGTCATGCTTCCTTGGATTCAAGTCCTTCCATCCCTAAGTAGCCTGGTGACGTGCCAACTGGTAAGTTGGGAGAAGAATAGAGCACTACGTGCTAATTACTGAAGCGTGAGGAATCTTTTGACAGACAAAAACAGAGCCTGGTAATTCAGGCGTTAGCTCGGAGTGAAGCGCTCTATGCTATATGGCTACTGATTCGCAGTATATCAGGGTATCAGAAAGTAGCCAATGCTTCCAAATTTATGCGGCTGGTGCAGATAATATTCCGGACAGTTGGTGTGGAAGTGTGCTTTACTGATCTTTTTGCAGGAGGAACCATAAAAGGTACATAAAGAAAAAGAAACAAAAATGATCCAAACCGAATATCGACAGAGAAGACGTATAAAACGTGATAATCGTCGCCAGTTGGCTTTCCTTTATACGAGAATATTCCCTCCTGTGCCGGAAATAGAGGATGTGAAGGGTTGTTGTTCGGAAAACGCTCTTGTAAGGGGTGGAGGCTTGTACTATCAAGGATAGTCAAACGTGAAGACTTACTCATTTTTACCTCAACTGCCTCTGAGGAATATAGAGGATGAAGTGTCAGTAAGGAATCCCTGACACCGAACTCCTAGAAAGAACAAGCGTCCTCAGAATCCAGGCTATTTTGAGGCAGATAAAACTGTGGTGGAGTTTGAGGGTGAATGAGGAGTACCTGTTCAAACAAAATTTTATATGGCAGGTAGCTACGGGTGCTCGCAGGCAAGGCGAACAAACGAGCCGCCAAAAGTTTACCTCAAAGATCTCCCGTAAGCAACTGCAACTTAACCCGAAAACCTGGTAGGCCCTGACCCAAAATCGATGAACACGACAAAATGCAGTAAAAATGGAGTAACCATCTTCGAAACCAACTGAGTAACCGTTGCCGAGACAAACAGCGAAGACCGTAAGACTTAAGTTCTACGAATAAGTGCTTTAAGCCTCCGAGGTTTACCATCGTATTCCTACTGCCAAAAGATATTCAAAAATCAGATTGGCCTCCTTAAACATCTGCTGTCCTTCGCATTTCTGACGCGTGCAACTCACTATAATCTGATAAATAACGTCAATACGGCTCACAATAACATTGGCCTCCTTAAACATCTGCTGTCCTTTGCATTGCTGACGCGTGCAACTCGCTATAATTTGATCAAATAACGTCACAATAGCATTGGCAAGTAGGGCACCCTTGACTTCTTGACCGTCAGCAACACCATCGCCCCAACTATCAGCAATGTGGACTTAATTCCAACCTGGCCCCTCTGTGAACGCCCTTCTCCATCGCTTGCGAATTTATCACAATAGGATCAGTGAACCAGTGCCAGGAACCTTAATATCGGTCATTGCTCCAGTCTCACCTATCCCCACTGCTCAAGAACATTCGGACATTGCATGGGCCTATTCGGTAATTTGTGCCTCCGCAAAACTCTTTGCTAAGATTTCTCAGTCAAAACCCTTTGCACTATCTCTTAAAACAAGCATCCCTTGGCTATAGATGAACCTTTTCCATAACAAAAGCATACAAAGGATGTCTCTCTGCTGTCGTCGCCAATACGTCGGGTGCAACGTCGCATGACAGTCCGCGTAGACCACACGTAAATGAAAAACATCTTCTTTGATGTATCTGTTTACTTGAAGTGGAAACCAAGCCGTCTTCGGCAAATGTAGATGGTTTGCTTTGTTTTTTTCTATTTATGCGTCTGAAAACCCACCATCTGTCATCTTGATATTGTCTTATGTCAGTGCAAGGTGGTTGAGAACCGGGAGTGTGTGGTAGATGCTGCGTGCCAACACACTCCCTGGTTTACGAACAAACGATCAGGAATAAGGGGTGCTTATATCGGAGCCTAACTGACTGGGCCCTTTGGCAGAGCAGACCGAGTGACGCCACCAGTTTGCAGCATTACAAGACGCGGCTTTTACAGCATCTTAGTATATGCAGTCGTGTCAGCTCTTTTATAGTAGGGAAAATGCGTTGAGACAACCGACCTCTCTTTCTTTCACACACTCTCTCTGTTTCTCTCTCTTCCCGCTCCTAAACATAAGTTCACTCGCTGAGGTGATGTGGGGATTGGACACGGTGTTGGACAGAGTCAAATGGCTCATTTGCGCGTCTCTCACGCACAACCTGGCCACCAAACACAATACCCGAGGATTTCACACGAAAGACGGTGGGCGGCTTTGATGTCACATGTGTGAGAGTGCCATAGAGACCCATTGCAATCTGACTCTAGGTATACCAGTCAGCCACGCCATCCAAGTATCTACTGGGGTGATTGCGCGGTCTCAGTTGCATCTTCAGTTGCCAACCTACCAAACCACGTCTTTTAACGCATCTTGATAGGTTTAAGTTAACCAGATTGTTGAAATCGAGAAAAATGCGCGTAGGGCACGCATCAAAGACGTTTAAATATTGACCCAATAAATTAAATCGATTTCATAATCATGTGTCAACATGTGGTGGTCTGTAAGCATAAACTAACATGAGCGGAGTGTTCATTCCACAGGTTCAAATTTGGTTGCTTACATTTCTCATAGGTAATCTTATACAAATTGAAACACAATTCACGAAAAAGGATAAACCAGCATAACTTCATAATACTGTGAGAATACAGTTGGTTATCTAAACTGATGTTTTGAAGAATATCTTACTTGCTCTGTCCAAAACAGTCGGCTATCCATGCACATTCACAATAATTCAGTACAAAAGGAATATTTAAAAACATCTTTGGATGCTCAAAACCGTATTCTACGAATGAAGTCTTCTGTACCTTGCAAAGGGAAAATTTCGAATACAATTTTTTTGAAAATGGTATGGAAAGCAAAGTGACCCATTTTATGTAACTGAGTCATTACTTATGAGGTAACCAATCACTTGGTGAGAAAATACTTGTGATTTTATACAACAGTGAAATCAGCTATGAATGATTCAGTTAAGGCGCAAGCAGTATTTTTTCTTCGAGTTAAAATGCCGTGCAAAGCGTTAAATAAAGTGGCCAATGTGGCTACATGGGGACCCTCAAGATCTCTTACTTTGACCGAGCGATTATTGTTTTAATTATTAGTGCAGAATTCGATATTTTCAAAAGGGTCAGGAGATGGGAATCGGAATACCCCGAATCTTACGGGTGGTTTCGCGCTTACTTCGGGGAGGTGCGCATATTCCTACGTTCTAACCTTAACCTTCATTTAAACCTTCATCCTAGCTCTAACCTTCACCTTAACGCTAATCTCCCTTTTACGGATACTTAAATGACTAATTTTGGTTAAGATGGCGCTAACGGTCATTCACGTATGGTTGTCTGAATCCAGGTCAGTTTGCCACCGAAACATTTTACGCCATTTGAGCTACGAGTCAGTGTCCGGTCGGTTGAAATTTGGGTGGGAGTACAATAGCCGGACCCACGGAGAAAACTTACTCGGGATTACCTGTCCCTGCTTTCATATTAACGCGTTTAGCTTTCGTCCTTTAGTCAGCTGCATTCCCATTTAACTCTTGTTGACGCCGGTGGCGGTTTCATTTCCAAGCATCTGGTTCCCTTGCCCTTCGCTTTCCCGTTTCTCTTAAATCCAGCGGGTTCCATTTAGCTCATTTATAGCCGGTAACTAGGTGGCAGTTACCCTTACCTTCTTCGGTTTCTTTTCCTAGGTTTTCTGCTTCCTCGTTCTACCTTCCCAGAAAACCCCTTTCAACAAGATTCCCGTACGAAATTTGGATTTGCTTGCAATGTTCTGAATGCGCCCGGCTATTGTGCATCCACCGGAATTCGGAATATCGAAACTTCTGCGACAGTAGGATTTACCTTTTTAGTTAATTTCAGGTGCCCCTAGCAATTGAACTAAAACTGGCTGCTGACGACAATCCTCCCGGAATTAGCCATCTCAGCTTACCTTATTGACAATACATATGAATTACTGACCTGTTATGTGACCTACACGTAGGGGCCTCTGATCCACGACGGTATGGTAAAACGAAATACCCACTTCTATGCAGCAAGCCGAAAATGGACGAAATCAAATTTCACATAAAGAACACGTACAGTGAACTCTCTTTTTATGAAATTTCGACCGAAATGCTGAAATTTGGTTTCGATCTGAACAAATTATTCAAGCAAGCTTGTTATATTAATTATATTGCGGCTTTCGAACGAGCTTCTATCTGACCACCATGTGACAAGCATACTCTGTAAAAAAAGGCTACTTATGCTGCGTATCTTTTTCTCGTTGATTTTCACTCTCCCTTTAAATTCAACTATAGTTGAGATAAAACGTGCACAAAAATATTATTTCTTATACCCGTTTAGCAGACGATTGCGTCTTCTTCCAATTTTATAATCGAATAATAGGTATTTTTTGGGTTTATAAAAGTTTCAAATTATCATATCTTAAGACCGTAAACTGTTCATTCATAATACATAGTAGCCGTCAATTTATTAATGTTGCCTATATTGTATGCGAAATGATCCACATCTATTGCAAAATATTATGAAAAATATATGACCTCTTCTCATAGTCTAGAGAATTGTGTGATTTTCCATACACAGAATGTTTGCAGCATGTAGTTTGGAAACTTTGAATGCAAGTGTAATGGTCGGTAGGGTTCAACATTATTTGGTAATTTTTAATAATACCGAAAGATACACTTTCCTCAAGTATAAAACGCGAGTAAGTTGCCATCGGTAAGGTTTACGCCATTTGAGCTACGGAGCTGTGTCCAAATGGTTTAGTTGTTGAATATCGAAAGTTCTGTGATAGTAAGATTTATCTGTTTGCCTAATCTCAGGTGCTTCTAGGAATTAAATAACAGGTGGTTGATGACGGCAATCACGTCAGAATTAGCCGTTCTAGCCTACCATTTGACATTAAGTGTGACTTACTGAGCACCTACATTACCTCTCAGCTGGGGTTCTGAACCACAACAGGCTGGTAGCACAAAGTGCTCGCTTTTATGCAGCAAGCAGAACAGATGTGCGAAATCCAATTCCACCTGAGTTATACGTATGCCTGGGTACAAAATTTTATTCAGCTATAGGGAGCCGCCACCCGAAGATATTTGATGTTTGAGAGGTAACCAAAGCGTGTTCGCAATGGTGAAGCACTAGTTTACAAAGTGGTCAGTAGGCGACCGATGGCAGAGGCTGAAAAAGACGGGAGTACAGCAGTTGAAAGAGGGGGGATGAAAACTCACCTTCTTCTAGGAGCGTTTCCCGTCCATTCACACATTTCACAAATTCTTCTAGTTTGTTCCAGACTATGGCCAACTTGAGAAAGCATATCTCATCATCATGGGACGTCATCAAGGCATGAAGAACGGTGCCCGAGATGTCCCTTTCCTTTGAAAAATCATGGACAAAGGAGAAGTCTGGAATCCTCAGTAAATTGAAAAGGATATTATACGCATTTTTGAGAGTTTCTTCGTCAGCTCCTCTCAAACCTGCCAACTTTGTGGTAATATTTGCAGCTTGGGCTTTGCTGAAGTTCCGTAACTTGCTTGATTCCGAAAAGTATAATGAAAATGCACTTACGGGAGGGTAGATGCGAGGAGAACAAATTAATTGAAAATGTATTTAGGACCTTGGCGGATGGACGTTTCACCGATCGGTTACGAGACTCATCCTGTTCTATCTTGAACCTCCCTCTCAAGCCCCGCCAACAACCGTGCATTCGCTAGTATTATAGGCAGAATAACACTGGCGAAAAAGACAAGGGAGACTAGAATGTCAATTTCTGGCTTATTATCTGTCATCACCCAGGAATACCCAACCCCAGATTGTGTAACACCCAAGGCTCGAACAAATAACCTGTTGATTAGAAATCCACCACTCTAACCATCGAGCCACAGGCCCGTAGTCTTGCCAGTTTACACCGGGAATCTAAGGCTTGCCACTCGTGCCGATTGGTGAGCAAGCTTTCGCAAATTTTAATATTTCCGCTCTAAACTGGTAAACCAACGAGCCCGTAGCCCAGTGGTTAGAGCGCTAGATTTCTGTTCAACGGGTCACAGGTTCGATCCTCGGGTGGTACAGCACCTGGGGTTTTGTATGGCTGGCTGACGACGGCTAATGAGCCAGAAATGACCAATCTTGTCTCACTTAAGGAAGGCAATTGTCTTCGCCGGCAATGTTTACATGTAGTTAGGACATCAAGCAAAACATGCATGCATCGAACTATTTCAAGCGAGCTAGGTAGATGAGAAAATTCCCCTTTGTGCATGGCAACCTGAATGCTAGGCAGAAGCTTAGACACTTTTTCTATCGATATTATTCGGTCGCTAGTACATAACACAACCTCAATAGGCTGGGTTCATCAGCAGATATCCCAGAATTACCCAGGTCGTTTCATATTTGTGCTTCAATTGTCAAAGTGAAACCAGTCTTTTCCGCGGAAGTTCAAGAGTGAACTTTGGGTCAATTCTCCGGAAAACATATTCTAACATAAAATTTATGAGAGATAGAGAGAGAGATTAGGCTGAAGTATATAAAATCTAGCTGATAAACTGAGCCGTTCGCACACTTCAACTGTCTGGTATGTACCAAATATTTTGGCCACACACACCCGGCATTCTGTGCTGCTAGATTTGTGGGTGTGAGGACTGCATAGTTTTTTCTCTGCAGCTAGTTGCTCTCGACTAAAATGCTCTCATAACCCTCTGATTTTAGAGAGCTTTATTCCAGGCTCAACGTTTCCCGCATCGCTTATCTGCCTAGATTCCTGTCCGAACAAATTTCAATGCCTTGACACCAATCCTAAAGTTAACCCTAATCCTGATTTCCTTGGAACGTAGAGCAAAGCCAACTGTATAACGGGATGCTCCTATTCGCCCGTCCTGCCTAGGGTAAAATAAACGATCTCAACACTCTCTTCCTCGTAAAATAAAACATTTGGAGTCTACATCACACTTGGGCAGGCTGTTAAAAAGTCTTCTTCACGATATTGTTTTCTGTTAATTTTCACTACCTAATTTAGCTCAGCATAATATCAGCGTGCAATGCAAATGCAAGGGGCTCAGCTTATTCATAGTTATCGGTCAGATAACCGAATATTTCTATTGATACCTATTCTGGGACAAATTTTAGGTGGTGTAAAGACAAACAGGGTAATGCTGTTTATAATTTCCGTCAAGTATGTTAGTTACGAGACTAGCTGGCCGATTTTTACGGTCACCGAATAAACCTCTTGCAGGAAAATTATATTTCAACACAAAGTTTCCTGCATGATTACACCAAGTCCAGTATGATTTTGTATGGAACAGCAACGCAGTGCTAGGGAGTATTTTTCCCAAAGTTTCTGTCGAAATTGTAAAGTACCTATTTTAAAAGGTAGTATTCTCCGAAAGCACAAAGAGAGCTTCGGTAACCACCAATCATTAAGACCCCTCTCTCTTGCATTATCTAGGTATCTTAATTTGTCTTTGCCAACTGTCCTGAGAGCGATTTGAACGGGCTTTAATGTCCAACCGTTGTAGCTCAACGATGTCCGCCGTGCGCTCTAGAGAATGCTGGTGTAGGAACGGCAGCTTGTGCTGTATTCCAGTGAGCGCAGACTTTCGCTGCATCTACCGAACTCTGTGTTCCACTTTCCCACCTGGAGCAATCTAAAGTGCTGAGCAAACTATAGTGCTGACAGCTAAAAATCGCGAGTGAGAGGCTCTCGAGGTTTTATTCCTGAAGCTGCCGGCCGCCAAGTCGAATGGATTGCCGAAACCTACCCTCAGTGCTAAAATTAACGTTAAACAAACTGCCCTCTATTTTCCTCAATTGATTCCGACAAAATTGCACTATTGTGAGGGATTGCTAGTTACCCGGATAGGCAGCGTTTGCCTGCGGAGTTGAAGACAGATAAATATTGTCTGTTATATCGACGAAAAGGTAGATTTAGCAAGACTGAGGGGGTTAACCTAGATTAGGCGACGTAGTTTGCGCAAAGTTGGATATGAGCTCTAAATTCTCGATGCAAGGCATTTCGACCGTTGCATACTTTACTTATTCGCTTAATACTTCATGCAAAAAGGCCCCATAGTCGTGTGGGAATCCTACACAAAAAAATTATTTTCTGTACTCACCTGGTAGCGAAAATACATCTTTTTTAAAGCTTAGACTTGAAAAGGATATCATGGCCTTTTCAAAAATATTTTTTAATTCTGGAATAGTTTTGAATCCGACCCGCCGTTTAACTTTCATTTATGGTTTCCAAACTTCTAGCTGCGTACATTGAGTTTAAATAACATCGCAGATTTCTCTAAACTATTAAGAAGATTACATTTCGTGCTCACAAATTTTTATACGAATGTGGAATTTTTGTACACTTTGCAAGCAATATCACATTCCTAAAACATCACATAATTAGGACCATTAAAAGCGGAAGACACCGTGTTTTGAAGTCGAAAATTTAAGGAAGACGTAGCCTGCTACCGGATGAGTACAGAGGTTAATATTTTCATGCATGTTTTTATGAAATATACTTGAATTGATAGAAGTTGAAAATCAATGGGGAACAGTCACGTTACTTAAGCTGTCGTCTTTAAGGAGCGAGCTTTCACGAGCAACCGTCTGTAGTCGTGCTATAACCCCTCCGTACCACCACAATGAGTGCGTGATTTCGAGCAACCGTCAGTAGTCGTGCTATAACCCCTCCGTACCACCACAATGAGTGCGTGATTTCGAGCAGTTCTTTATGGCGTGGGCAGTAGCTTACTTTTTCTTGCCGCTCTTAAAAAGCACTGCAAGGGAAAGGATGTCGGCCAAGCCCCCAGTCTTCTTCAGTGCAACGAGAGGAATGAAGCCCGTTGGATTGACCTGGAAGATCGCGTTAATATCCCCACCGAATAGGATCTGACCTATACTGCCTCGGAGGGAGGCTACAAGGAGGAGAGAGAGAGGCAGTGTTAACTCCCTGGCAGCTCGAATTTACAATAATTACAGTAATTTAAGCAGACAATGTTATTGTAGAAAGCCTAGATTATAGTTTGTGGCAGGCGGCGTTGAAAATATAAAAAAACAAATCAAAATGTCTATGCACCCTGAGGCAGCCAACTTGTTCATTCAAAATCTGACAACGCTGATTTCACGTCATTTAAGCATATCCTAAGGCAGAGGAATTACCAGTATGTGAAACATTTGCGCAATCTGAATACCTGCGCAACTATTTGGGGTTCGCATTGGTGCTTAAAGAAACGCTTTGCATATGTTGTTTTAAAAATAGTTTTGAGCGAGTTTTGTGAGCCCTTGTTAATAGCTTGAGCCGAGAAAAAGGAAGTGTGTAGAAACTAAAAGACTAAACGATTCAAGCAAGAAAATTCCGGGATTCCGTACAGTAATCGCATCTTGGAAAAGCCCTGCAAACCAAAAACACAGTCAAAACGTAACTCTAAGGCGTTCGGAATAAGCTCATCGCAGCAAAAAATGTCTGTGAGTTTAAGTTCATTGAGTGTGTCCTGTTAGTGCCCGGGTTCGAATCCCATCGACACCGCTGGGATTTTCGCAACTTGTTATTTAATTACATGTGTCGGTAAGTCTGTCCGGCAAATGAGAGGACGATCTAAAATCGGAAAGTCTAGCCAATCGATCCTGATAAGAATCGGTCCTCATCCTAAAGCAGAACAGGAGAAGCACAGAGGCAACTTGGGTGAATCACTAAAGACAAAGGAACGGGACAAACTGCAGAGGACTTCTATCGGTCAAATTAAAATGACTTATTTTTAGCTGCTATAGATGAGGTTTTCTTCAAAATCAACCCAACAATGGAGTCCTCGCAATACCCGAACACATGACTTAAGCTATTTAAACTTATAGATCGAATAGGATAAATGATAAATCCGTGCTTCCTGCATTGGGTAAAAATTCTACTTCGCCAGTAGGGCTCCTTAAAGAGACGAGGAAAGCTTAAATTACAATTTACGGTTAGCTTAACCTCGTCAGCCAAACATACACCAGATTTCGACTGGGAAGCACAGGGATTTGAACTCGGGCATCTTGATGATTGATTGCTGGGCCAGGGACTCACGTTATGTGCGATTGCGATTGGTAACGTTCAAGGTCGCGTATAAGTTGCACTGCCTATCAGGCTGCACTGGGGCACAGGCTCGTTTCATTTTGCCCCAATAATCAGTCATCCCAGGCGGTCGAACACATATATATGGAGAACCAGGAAATTCGATTTTAATCGAAGTGATCAGTTCCCATTTGACTGCCAACAGCAGGCAGCAAATGTTAACACAAGGCCTTGAGTGGCCCTAATTATGTCCTATACTGACCGGTGAGGCCAGATACTATTTTAATACTTGATTGCCCATCGTTCAAACCGTGTGCACAAGTAAACCTTCCAGGGCCTTCTGACATTTGCCCTGCACTGTCTGTACAATTAAAATAACCACAAAATTGACTTGAGGAAGAGCATTACTGTCGACTCTAGTTTTGTAGCTAAAATTCTTGATGCCACTGTGAGACAACCCAAATGACGCATATGAAGAAGAGTCCTAGGCCAGTTAGGCTCAGCATGTGTGCAGTTAGTTGTGCTGGCTAGCGATTATACTTGATTTTTATTACGAAATAGTTGTTGAGGGGTTAGGGAGCTACCTTCTTTATGCATGGAAGCCTCAGGGAACTCACTTGCCAGACTGATCTCAAGACTGTGGCGAAAATCGTTGCAAGTGCGGACTATTTCACCACTGCGTTCATTCACGAAAAAGAGATGAGTCAGATACCGACAAATATTCTCAGTTGTCGTCTCGTAGGACTCTTCCTTCTTCTCTTCGTCCTCTATCGTCTCCTCACCGTCGTCTACCTTCTCCTCACCATCATCTGCCCTTTTCTTGTCGTCTTCTGCCTTCTCGTCATCGTCATCCTCTGCCTTCTCGTCGTCGTCTTCTGTCTCCTCCTCATCGTCCTCTGCCTTCTCCCCCCTCCTCTTCGTCGTCATCTTCCTCCTCTTCATCGTCCTCTGTTTCCTCCTCCTCTTCCTCCTCCTCCTCCTCCTCCTCCTCCTCCTCCTCCTCCTCCTCCTCCTCCTCCTCCTCCTCCTCCTCCTCCTCCTCCTCCTCCTCATCTTCCTCTTCCTCCTCCTCCTCCTCCTCCTCCTTCTCCTCCTCCTCCTCCTCCTCCCTCCTCCTCCTCCTCTGCCTTCTCCTCGTTCAAAATCACGGTTTCACCCTGGCAGCACAATTAAGAAAAACAGGCAGAGATTTGGGTCATCGCCACAGGAACTAGGGTCTTCTTTTTTGAGGCATAAGAGCCCATTTGATGCCATCTCCAACTCTTTTCAACATTCGGCCTGTCTTACCAAACCCTCCATGAAGCACTTGAGCCTAGCACATGAGAACTGGCTTGAACTGTAACTTCAAAACCTCTTGTGACTACAGGCTGCTGCAATGCACAGATCACTGACCTAGCACCCAACTATGCTCGTTCGACCGTAACTGCATAGCGTTGGCAGTAAAAATTGTAACAATTAAATGCCTGATTTTTTTCCAAGTTTTCCTGCTTCATCGTTCTGCCCTACCTATAAAACCCTTGTTCCCTTAAGACAGTTGTGGTTTCTTGCAATGCTCTCAGTGGATCCGGCTATTGGGTTTTCACCGAAAAGACGTTTATCTTATATTTGGATGCTTTTCGCTGTAGGTATCGAACGGGGGTTGAAGTGGTTGCCATTAATCGGCAGTCCAAACTAAGTCGCGCCACTTCTCCTCTCAAACGATGTCTGCACACAAGTCATGGAGTACATAGAGTATTTTGACTAACTCATGAATTGTAATCCTCTAAATTTAAGATGGTAGTATGACACACATTTGAAGTTGTTAATTGTGTTTTTTTAATACTAATTTGAGGCGCAAAAAGCTATTTTCTAAGGAAGAGTTCATTTCAGATCTGTATATTCACGACAAAACAGGGAAAAACGGGGACCAAGCCGACGTTTCTCGATTTCCAAGTGTTTTCCCACGCTATTGCACATTCTGGACCAAACCTTCTTGTTTGTGTGCGTTGTACTGTAAACGAATAATAATATATGCTCGAAATTTTCAAGGCATATCTGAAACTGATCGTAATCCAACACCGGAAATACTTGTACGGAAGGTTAACCAAGGAAAGTCATTTTAATATGCATAAAATGGTACGTTTCGATTTCACCTATAAATTCTATTTAAATTTATTAGTCACTGACCGGCCTATCAGCATGAAATATTTTATTACTGTGAAGTCCCTGCCGGCACAATCAAGCGAAAATCTGTTTGCCTTAGTCGAATGCATCTTAAAAAATGTGTGAACGGAAGAAGAAACACCAATTATCGTGAAACCGTGTTGGAATATATACTCAAAATTTAGGCTGTTTGGTAACGGTCATACTTTCCATTGCCCTTAATCTGGAAGACAACTTCCGCGGAATATGCACTTAAGGATTATTTTCAACATAAATTCTACTTGTGATGTTTTATTTACTACTTTTTTTACACGGAAAAGCATTCTATCCATTTAAAATTGCAAGTTTATTAGCTAACCCAGTTTTCCCATTTTCGGAATTTGTCTCTTTTCTAACAATTAGTATTTTTAAACAACGTCCTATTAATTTTTAAACCAAAAGATGCCCTTACTTTAAGATCAATCGCTAATTTACTCCTGTAAAACTTTTGGGGACGCAGTGTGGGCTGATTTTTCATAAAATCTAATATCTATCCATGTTTGCAAACTAAGCGCTATGTTTTTTTAATGCAGGACATAGGTTATCACGGTGACCTAAGAAACTCGTCTTAATTGTCATCTTAAATTTGATTGTCTTTGCATGTTCGCTTACGCAGCAAGGGGTAAGGCTGTATTGTTGACCTCTATTTGTAACGGTTTGCACTAAAGGCCCTTGATTCCTTAGCCTCAAATATTTTTTTGAAAGAATTTTGAAATGCACTACTATTGTGATTGCCGAGGTATTTTGGCGCATTTCTTGCCATCCAATCGGTTCTATCCACCGTCTTACGTAGCATCTCGTGTCCCCTCAACGCGCCACCTGGTAGGTGCTCGTGACAAACACGAAGACCAGGCCAGGGTACGGCAGGCGTTATTGGGTAGGCGCACCCGTAAAATGGTCACACACGAGGGGACCTGTGATGGCACACCGAGTTACAGGTTCACGCCATGCCAACTGGCCCAGCCTCTGGTGTTCTCGAGTTGGTCATAACGCCAGGTCCAGAAGGGGGAGGGTTAAACCGCGCAGGTCTACCAGTTCACTTGTAAATCACCGTCCTTGCGCCCACAGTGCTGTGGGGAACACAGTGAACCTCGTCGGAATCGACGATCGAACTGCCCTTAGGCTGCAAAACAAACCTGAAGCCATGAGACAAGTAATCCGCCAATGAGGCAAAAAATATTTAAGTTGAAATATATAGAACTAACTTGTTTCGCAAACCTCTCCGAATGTTTGAGATGCTCCCAGGGAAGAAACCCCACCAAATATGGCGGTGTGTACTCCTTCTGGACAAGCATGAGCAGTGATCTGATTCGGGCAAAGAGCTCTCCCAAGGGTTTTTGTCAAGTTATTGTTCTCACCAGAACAAAATATTACTAGTCGCTTCGCCTTTGTGACTTCGTTCATCAGCTGCACAAGTAAAAACAGGAAGCGATACGGTCAAATTTGATTGAACTTTAGTATCTGCAACCACTGAGTTATTTTGCTTTCGCTATCAGTTGCTCATTAAAGTCATTGTCACAGAAAATAACTTTTCATACGCTTACTAACTTTTTACAATGAACTTTTGAGGAGCTTGCTTCGAGAAAATGTTTCAAGCTCTTGTCGAATTTGAAAAATTCTAGATAGAAATTTATGATAAATTGACGCGAAAAGTTCGGACAGGCTTTCAATTAAAACGAGAAGCTTCACTGGCACTCAAGTACAATAACGCGATACTCGCTTCTAGGAAATAGACAGTGGCTACTTTATTACTGCTCCATCATTCTGAAAAAGAACAAGTTAAAGTTAATTTTTCGTTTTTGCGCTGGATTTGGTATTCTGTTTCCGTCCGCCACAGGCTCCACCTGTTCAGAAAGACGACATCCTAACTTATTTCCTCCAGGTTTCTACACCTACCACTATGAACGTCTCACCATTCAACCGACCTTTGCAAAAATATTCTGAAGGTCACACATTCACCAAAATTACTCTGATTTACAGGTTTCCTTGTATTTGTCTGTAATTTCACTCTGCCTATATCACTAGCCATGGTGTGGTCGCTGGTGGGGTTCAAGAGCAAAATCTAAAGCACATCGAAAGAGATTAGTCTCCTAAGCAAGCGGTGAGCGCCCATCTATCATTGTCAATATTCTCGATCGAAACCGACAAGAGCCCGTGGTACAGGGGTTAGGGCGTTGGACGTCTAACCAACAGGTCGCGAGTTCGAATCTCAGGTGCCACAGCACATGGGGTTGGACATGGCTGGCTGATGACAGCTAATGGGCCAGAAATAGTCATTCCAGCCTCCCTTTTATTTCTTGGTAATGACATGCTAACTATACTCTAAGTTCGCTCTCGTGATGAAACAGTTACATTAAGCACGCATCTCGTAACATTTGAAGTCATGTTGTAAAAATGCGGCCGATCTGACTTCTATCATTCTGACATATATTATTCTTAACTTTTGTCGCGAACATTAAAAAAATACCTATGATAGTTCAAGTTCAGACTCATTTTGCATGAAATACAGTCAAAGAAAAACTGCCCCTTTTTGATGTCTGAAATGCTGAAATGTAATGCCATATCAGATCCACAACCCTCTATCCTTTATGTGCAGCCTCGGACACATGAGATGGATCATGGGGTCGCAAGTACTCCACGTTTATTTTAACTTCCTGAATGAAACGTGGATATCTATGGTCTGGTGGCAGTATAATTGTTTGAGTTTCCGACATTAAGGCAATTTTTTACTCTAGTTATACTTCTCGACGCCGCAATAAGTAATGATCAGCCAACCTATGATGTTCGGATATTAATATTCGCAGAAGGAACGCAATGTACTAGCGACCCATATCATAATCGCCCATTTAAACGTTTGGTGACAGAATTCGACGTTGACACACCTAGGCTCAGCTACGATGCAACCGGCCTGGTACTTAAGTGACGCACGAAGCGTATGCTTAACCGACGGCTGTCCCAACCCCAACGCGGTAGAGCAAGATAACACGCTCAGCCAGTGAAAGTGTATTTGAGCCGACGTGACATGAAAAGCTGCATGCTTAGTTATATTCTGTCCAATCAGCTTCAAGAGGAAGATAGATAAGAGCTGAGCAAAATTCTCGCGGACGATCAGATCTGACGAGAGCTCTGTGGCCATAGTCAATGCGGAATATTGTAGAGTATCGTTCGTGACATACGGCGTGAGAAACGCGCGCGCAGGTGCATTTCTGTGAAATGACTCATCGTGTGAACGAGCATTCCCAACACCCCCTTCAAGTAGGTCAGTACAGCTTCTGACGCGGGTTGACCTGTATTGGCCGCGTTGCTCGGCGCAATCGGTTGGTCCGGTGTCTTGGGAACAGTTTTTGTTCTGCAGGCGCGGAGCCAGCAACTGATACTGAAGGTGGTACATCTGAAGGAGGTGCAGCGTTGGGTGCGGAGACCGGGTGATTGGCCGGAATGGCGAAAGTATCCAGCAGGATGTCAAGAGGGAGTGAGGACAATGACTCGGGCTCGGTTGCTTTACTGCAATGCCACCGTCGAATCTTGTTGTTGGGACGAACTCAGGTGTCGTCACCCACGCAGAAATCAAACAACATACTGCCTTTGTGCGCTGCTACGGTCGCCTCAATCCAATTTGGAAAACCAGCTCGATAATCACGAACGAAGACGGGCGTTCGGATGAGAAGCTTGCTGCGAGAGACAGATGAAGTTGGCTGCGCGGATGGCACATTGGTAGGAACCAGCGCATGGAGCATTGTGCGTAGTTTTCACCCCATCAAGGCTTCGGCCGGAGAAACACTACCGGGGGACGCCGGGTTTGGCGAAGTTCGGTTAGAAAATAGGAATGCCTGGATGATCTCATCAGTGTTATCCTTCTTACGAGCTTTCAAGAGGACTCTCTTGAGTATGTCGACAAAACGCTCCGCCTGACCTTTAGACTGAGGTTTGTAGGGCGGAGAGCGAAGATGGTGAATGTTTTGCTGGCGGCAGGAATCCTCAAACGCCGATGAGGTAAACCGGGACCAATTATCCGAAATCAGAACATCTGGTAGGTCGTGTTGGCTGAAATGCACTAGTGGCAGATGTCGGTGTCGGATACAGTGGTGCAATCACGGGTCCCTTTGAGCAAGTGTCAACCAAGATTAAGTGTGAGACTCCATCAAGTGAGCCAGCGAAATCGACATGCGCACGTGGCCTATCCGGTGTTTGCCATGGCACTGGACGGTATCTTGGCGGCGTGCTGACAACGGAAACAGCGTCGAACGAGGTCGTTGATATCCCTGTCAATATTCGGCCAGTAGACAAAACTGCGACTGATAGACTTCATTCGATTGATACCAGGATGAGCAGCATGAAACTGGCGTAGGACAACAGGCCGAAGTGAAGAAGGGATCACCACACGGTCCGCAAACATGAGGCAAGAATCAACCACCGATAGCGATGCTCAGCGCAGGAAAAACTGGCGAAGATCGCCAGTGAGGGCAGTGGTTTGCCATTTGGTCTGCACGTAGGTAATAGCTTGACGGAGAATGTGATCCTGTTTGGTAGCACGCCAGATGTCGGCGACAGTGACAGGTAGGCCTCGTATGGCGTCTGAAAGCTGACGGCGCACATCGCCCTCAATCGAAATGGCAGCAATCACGGTGTCTTCCTCAGGTTCATGATGATTGCATATAAGGCAGGAAAGGGATTCAGCCTGACCAAAGTCAGTAGTGCAGCAGTAGCAAATATCAAAGTCGAAACCGAAAACGATAGTTGTCCATCGTTGAAGTCGACTGGCTGAATGGAACCAAAGATTGACAGCAACGGTTTATGGTCCGTCAACAACGTGAAATGACGACCATACAGCAGCTTGTGGAACTTCTTGACGGCGAAGATGATGGCTAATGCCTCTGTCTCAATTTGGCCATAGTTGTTCTCCACAGGAGTTAACGAGCGGGATGCGTGCATGATCGCCTTTTCTGACCCACCCGGAAAAGTGTGCGAGATGACAGCACCAACTTCGTGATTGGATGCGTCAGCAGCAACGATGATCGGCAGAATCGGGTCATCGTGCGTGAGCAGCAGATTTGAACTCAGCATCAACTTCAGCTGGACAAAGGCCTTTTCACAGTTGGAGGACCAGCACCAAGAAACATCATTCTGCAGCAGACGGTTGAGCGGGGCTCGTAAGTCATGCAGCGACGGTAGAAAGGCGCCATAGTAGCTGATCAAGCCAAGGAACGAACGAAGTTGTGACAAATCCTTGGGTGCAGGCATTCGTTGGCTGGCACGAATATTTTCGGTATCTGGACGGCGACCAGTGACGTCAAAGACGAATCCGAGGTACTTGATTGACTCAAGGAAGAATTGGCACTTATCAGCCCTCAAGTAGAAGCCATATTCCTGCACGCGTTCCAGTACTGCACACACTCGGTCTTGGAGTTCAGTAGAGGAGCGACTCATGATGATAATGCCGTCCAGGTACGCAGTCGTACCCAGAATGCCGGAGAGCATTGCGTTTCATCGTTTGCTAAAACAGAGCCGGGGCGGTCTTGACACCAAAGGGCAGCCTGGTGTATTGGAACAGATCAAGGGGAGTGTTCATCCTCAACAATTCACGTGACTCTGGAGCAACTTCGATCTGCACGTACGCATCGGCCAGGTCTAACTTGGCAAAGCAAGTGCCACCATTCAGCAGGGTAAACAGATCAGCAGAGACCAACAGTGGATAGCAGTTCGGCGCCAGATTGATATTGAGACCAGTGGAAAAGTCAGCCCAAAACGGATCGAGCCATTTGGCTTTTTAACCACAACGATTGGAGCAGCCCAGGCGGAGTAGGACATGGGTGTCAGAACTCCCAGTTCTTTCAGACGCTTCAGTTCAGCATCGACAATAGACAAGACTGCATAGGGAACTGGTCTCTTCGGACGGAAGACTGGTTGACTTCCAGAACGCAGGTGCAGCACGGCTTGAGTGTGTGTACAACGACATGGGCCGTCTTGGAACACTGAAGCGAACCGTTGGTGAATGCTCTTGGTGGGGTCTGCGGGCATGGCAGGAATCTGCATTTGACTGCAAACAACGCTGAGCGGCATGTTGACCAAACCAAGTTTTTCAATCCAGTCGAGACCAAGAAGGCTGAGATTAAACTTGGTGACGTAGCGGATCACATTGATGGCTGTGCCGCGGAAAGACACAGCATTGCAGTTGCCCCATTAGCCAGACGAGACCACCGTACGCGCTTGTCGTGGACTGGGAAGTCTGCGGTATCGTAGGACTGCCAAGTGACTACCACATTCTCTCAGAGATGATAGTGATGTCTTAAACAGTGTCCAGCTGTAGGCAGACTGCGTGAACATGGAGAAAAATATCAAAAACATTTCTGCAATCAACCGCATTGAGCTTAAAAGTGGTCAACTGGCTAAGGGAATTGCCAACGGACTGGGTTTTAGGCTTGCGTTTAGGACAGAAACGGCGCTTGGAGTTGGAAGTGGAGGGGTAGACTTGCTTTCAGCAGTTGTTGCTGCTTAGCAGAACCCATCACGGTGCCCCACCTGATTACAGCCTTGGTAACGATGTTGGCGGAATGTGCAATCCCGATGGAACTGCCACGCGCCTATAGTGCCGACAAGGAGATGGCGATTATTTCGCCTTGGGTGCTTGCTTGGATCGCAGTGTGGGATATGGCTTGGTTGCTGCGACCGTGTGGACTGAGCAAGAAATGAAAACACCTTGAATCATAGCGGAATCGTTTTTGAGGTTACTTAACGCTTGACACTCCGCAGCCAGCTCTTGGAGTGTGAATGTGCTTTTCTGTTGCAATTGGGATAGGAGACGTGTTCGGATGTCAGCATCCTTGGGGGACTGGTGACCGCAGATAAATAAAAGGGATTTAAACTGGTCTTCTGTGAGAGAACCGTGCTGAAAACACCCACTTTCGCGATTGACAATGCCCGCGTACGGGATGAAATCTTCGGATTCCCGTTCGCACAGTTGCAGGCAATGTAATCGAGTGTTGAACAGGGAAGACTGTCCACCAAAAATCTGCGACAACGTCTTCAGCGTGTCCGCGAAAGTGATTTTTCGTGGGTTCTTGGGAAGGATAAAGTTAGTATAGCGTTCGTGCTGGACAGGGCCCAGTTTGCGAAGTAGGAGTCACACCTTCCATGCATCGTCCTGGGCAGCCAGATCGACAGAGAACAAGTCCTGGTATTGGTTGTACCAGGAATCAAAGGTGATATGGGCCTGTGGATCATAAAGGAATTCAGTAATGATGCTAGCAATGTGATCGAGGGATTGTGAACCACCAGCAGCCCCTGATTGGCCCATGGATGATTTGGATAGCTTAACGGTGAGGACCTCCATTAGCTGCAGCATTTGCTTCAAGTCAGCGTACTCGTCAACCATCTTAAGTGAGAAACTGCGTTGCCAAATTTTCATGACCCGACATGGTACTTAAATGACGCACGAAGCGTATGCTTAATCGACGGTTGTCCCAACTCCAACATGGAAGAGCAAGAGAACACGATCAGCTGGCGAAAGTGTATTCAAGAGGAAGATAGAAAAAAGTTGAGCAAAATTCTCGCGGACATGGATTGATCAGATCTGACGAGAGTTCTGTGCCCACAGTCAATGCGGAACATTGTCGAGCATCGTTCTTGGCATGCAGCGTTAGAAACACGAGCACAGGTGTATTTCTGTAAGGTGACTCATCGTGGGAATGAGCATTCCCAACAGATAGCACTGGACTTCGTGCCGAGGCCATCCTTCAATAACTGTTTATCTGTAGTTTTTATGCTACATGGACAGACTGCTGGTTCGATTTTTGCAGCAGACCAAGATAGGGATTACTATGGTCACCCTCTCCTGAGAGTTGTAATTTCTCGGTTTCCTAAGTAGCAATAATTTCGCATTTAGAATCCGTCCACCGCATTGTCCACATGTAAATTTGGCTAACCTACCTCCATGGAAGCACAAGTTTGAATGGAGCACTTCCCTAGAAAATCGTAGGAAGGCTGCGGACAAAGAATATTTAAAGCGTTATTCGTTTTCCTTAGCGTGTATAAAAACGGAAAATGAGACCATTCTTTTAGATTTTATGCCAGGGGAATGAAAACGATTATGCCAAAACTGGTTAGTTTTCATTAAGTTCTTACTAGACATCCGTAATATAAGAAAGTGTAACAGAGACAACTTGATTATGGGAAGGTAATTGGCGTGCTATGGCCAGTTTTTTGTAGGATCCAAAACATTGTAAAATGCAGATCATGAGGACATGGAACAAACGGAGCCAGATAAACGGCTTTCTGAGTTGACGAACATGGCCAACAACCCTTCCAATCATGAACGCCAAATAAAAAACGTTTGATCCACGATGCCAACTCCTATCAACCTTGCATAATAATCGATACTTGCTCCTTAAGGGCTCGCAAGTGGATAACATGATTAGTCTTATTTTTGCTAGTTTCCAAGTAAAACCACATATGCAAGGATGGTTGCAGCTAGTGAACCTCCTAATTTTGCCTGAAATGTTTGAATAATTATCAAAATTGGTTAAAAAACCGAAGTCATCCCGTCCGTTTTTAAGTTTCCTGAGTGGTTGAGTTACAATATAGCGACATTGACAGGAGATTAAAGGTGCAGGCACGAAAGACTGGTATTGCATGTTCTGGCTTATTATGAATTGTCGACTTCGGTGGAAATCTACTTCTTTCCATCTATTTAACTAGCAAAATTGTGAGCAAAGGTAAATGCACGATAGTTATCTCAATATAAGCAAAATATATTTCTGCAAATGGCAAATTCTAATTTACCTTATCAAATCTAAACATGTCTATACAAGCTGCGGTTGCAAGTAATAAACCACGCAACGAATTCGTGAAATCCCTCAGAAGAACCGAGCTTTTAGCAGAAAAATCATACGGAACGCAGGTTTTGCTACTATCAGTGTTGGAATGATGGAAGAACAACTGATTCTCGATATTTTGTGTCAGTAGTGCAATATGGCTACTGTCTAAAAGTCCATAAATGCGATCTGCAAGTTTGTTGCATATAAATGCCGCAGCTACGAGAGATAATATTCATTAATGGGACCCCCAGCGTTTCTTCTGTTATGCTACCTGGTTTTGAAATGGAATGCTCTAACCCCCTTAAACATATTCTGCGATAAAGGATAAAATTTAGTTAAGCATCAAATTTTGTGTTCCATAACAGATACTAAATGTATCCACACAACCCAAAAAAGAGGTTTTTGGACTGCACGATAGTACCTATGCTCGAGGCAGATTTAGGCTGCTCATCACAAAAAAATTACATGAGTGCTTGATTTTCTGGTATGATCATATTACTGGATTGCAAAGTTAAAACCATTTGGATCTAATTTCTTAATTATGCTATTATTGCATTCATTAAAACTAATCTCCCCCAGAGAAGTGAATAGAATTGCCGCATCGTGTAAATGTTTCTAGTCAGAATGGAATCAAATAATTCCGCAGGGATTGTATTTAATTTTATTTAAATTCAGAATAAAGAAACATAATGAGGACGTGTGGCTCAGGACAAATTATGGACGGTAAATGCAAGAAGAAGTGTTATTGACGTATTTAAATGTCAAATTTAATTCGGATCTTTCGGTCTCAATTCTTTTGCAATCCTTTTATTTAATCAATCTTTGAGTGAGAATGCCAGTTAAATTTCACTCAATTAGCGTTATAACATCTGTTTTAATTAACGTTGGTCTACGTTGCGGCAAAGTGCAAAGAAATTGCAATTATGCGGTCAATTATGCAGCAAATATGTGCTGATTTGAGGTACCTTGGCAGTTTATAAAACTTTTTTATTAAAATAGTGAAAGACCAGCATTACTCTATCATGTTCCATAAAAGTTGTGAACCTAAAACTGTGAGCAGCAGGCATTCTCCATTCTTCTAAATCTTCTGTTAATTTTAACCAGATGTGGAACCCATGGGCTTAATCAAAGCAGTACTGATCGGGGTTGTAATACATAAACAATTTTCTGATCAAAAATAAAGACTGTTTGATGGGAAAACATTTTCTGATGGGGCTCTTATGTATTTGGTTTTCGACAGGCCTTGTGTAACACATCATAAAATTGGCCTTGCAAAATTCACTGACATTTGAAAATAGAATAATGAAACGAAAGATAATATCTTCACCGTAAATGACCACATTAAGGTTTTCAAATATTTGTACCACTGGGCGACTTTAGGTCTAACGAATATTATTAAAATATGTGGCTGGATCATAAGTTTTCTAGCTTCGCATAGCATTTTCACCCTTCAATACTCCATAGTTAGTTAAAACGTAGAGGTGAAAAAAGGAAACAGTGGGCAAGATATCTGACACTTGCAAGGAAGTTGGATATTTTCTCAGTTGAAAATGAAAATTGCAACAAATAATACACCGGATATTTTATATAGGTACTTGTATAAAATAGAAATCAAAGTTAAACAAAGTTAACAGTTTTTATTTAGGGCTTCCAATATAATATCTTTTGATTTAGGAAAATTTTACTGAAAGGTTGCTTAAAATTGCTTAACTGTATTTTTGCTTTGAAAACTCGTGGGATAGCCTATAGGAGGAATTTCATTTACCTGAAAAATGGCTTGCTGTAATTCCTCAAGGGCATATTCTTCTACTGAACCAAGGAAAGATAAGCAAATTATATTCTCCGGATCATCGAATATTTTCCAGTAATCTTGCAGCAAAAGCAACACACTGTCTAAGGTTTCCGTTTCGGATAATCGTAGGTACTTTAAAAAGCAAGAGAAATGGAGTAATTCATTCGAACTGAATTTTAAAACGCATTTTAAAAGGTTTCAGCAAGAGGCGTTACTTTAAAATTCCTGTTTAAAAATTCTAAAATTTTTAATTTTTCCTCTAAAAAATTCTATGAAAGGTGCGCAGGACAAAATAAAGTAAAGGGAATGGTTCCATGAACACACAATTCCATAAAGTATATATATATATATATATACATATATATATATATATATATATATATATATATATATATATATATATATATATATATATATATATATATATATATATAAGACTGAACAGTTATATTTACGTCAACAGCACACTTACAGAGCAGTAGAAGACGGTATTTCGAGGAAGCATTTTTGAATGAAATTGTCCCATAGTTACAAACTTCATTATCGCTTGCGTTAGAGCTTCTATGAAGCTCGCCAGAAACGACAGATTCTTCGATGAACCTCTTGGTCTTTTAAAATGAAATATTTCTAAAAGTTATACTTACTGAAGAAAGTGAGCCATGCCCTCTACGCCTGTGCTGTTTCCTGATAAAGTTTGAAATCGCATCCATTTTCCCTAAAGTAGGAAACATTTAATAAGTTGGAAAATATATGCAATTTTAGTCATGCAAAATTGTCATTGAGGCCTCAAAATAAATACTTAAACCCAATCAACACAAGCAGTTTAACTTCAAAATATTTATGGGAAAATTAACAGCACATCTTTGCAATGTAAAAATAATAAGCAGGAGTTTTAGACGTAAACAGCACCACGAAAAAAGAGGACTAGACTGTTTAAGGGACATCAAGCCTTACAGGTTATTGACCTTGTCTTTAAGTAGTTAAAATAAATGAAGCCTGTCCAGAAACTCAACTAAAAGAATGTTAAATTTATTACGAGAAAGTCTTAGGTCGATTTAAATTAGTTAAAAGCACGTTAATACTCACATGGTTGATTTTTTTTCCGCTCAGTTCTCAATTAAAAGGTATCATTCTATTGGTAACACTACATGCACAAGCCGTTAGCCCATGATGATCACTTTGAAGCATGTCGTTCTGTCTCCAGATGAACATGAACAGTAGATACAAAATTCATTTATATCAGATTGATTTGATAAAAAAATAAAAAAATTTCGACTGTTTTTCTCCAACAAGCCGTTAAAAATCCTAAATCCCTACAGTTACTTTCCAAAGTGCGTACGTAATAGGAAACCGATTCCTGTTATTAGGAGTAATGAGGGGTCCGTGATATCGGACAGCAAAAAACCTTAGCATTTTCCTCAGTTCTCTTAGTTTATTTTCACCAGAGAAACTGCTTTATTCCATGCGATTGCGAGACCACGTGAGTGCCAGTTATGAAAAATAATTTTTCACAAAGTGTTTTTTTAAGAACTCAGAAGCTTGAATAATGGCAAATCTTCGGGTCCGGATGACATTCCCAAAAAGTTTCTCTTTGAACTTGCCCAAGAGCTGGCCAAACTGTTATCCTCTCTGTGCCAGAAATCGTTCCGTACTGGACTTCTTCCCACAGACCGGAAAACAACCGAGAATTAACCACACCACAAAAGCGGTAATCCTTTACTTTCAACCAAAAACAGACCAGCCAGACTGACCTCAATCTGCTGCAAAGTCATAAAGTCAGAGAGCAGTTCACAATCCAAAATTACTCTTCAGCTATGTAAGAAAAAGCACACGTAACAGGAACCCGATTCCTGTTAGGAGAAACGATGACGGTTTCGAGATATCAGAAAATAAAAACAAAGCTGAACACTTTTCCAGTTCTTTCAGTCAGTTTTCACTAGAGAAGCTGTTTTTATTCCATCAAGTTACGAGACTACGGGAGTGCCACTTATTCAGGATATGCTCTTTCAAGAAGCGGCGGTCTTTGAAGAACTAAAAAGTCTGAAGGCATGCAAATCCCCTGGCCCCGACGAGATTCCAGCAAAGCTACTCCTCGAACTTGCTCAAGAGCTGGCGTACCCGCTATCGTTGCTGTGCCAGAAATCGTTCGATACGGGAATTCTTCCTACCGACTGGAAAACAGCCCACATCGCACCGCTTCACAAAAGTGGTAGTCGTGCATTTGCTACAAATTACAGGCCTGTCAGCCTGACCTCAATCTGTTGCAAGGTTATGGAGAAGGTTGTCAAAAAGGAATTGATGATTTATTTAGAAACCCGTAACCTCTTATCGACTGCACAATACGGCTTTCGTAGGGGAAGATCGTGTGTTACAAATTTACTTTATACGATGCAAAGCTGGACAAAAGCACTCGATGCAAAAGACACTGTGCATGTGGTCTACATTGATTTCCAGAAGGCCTTCGATAGTGTTCCACACCAGCGTCTCCGTTACAAGTTGAGAATGTTCGGTATTGGCGGTAAACTTCTTACGTGGATCAAGAATTTTCTCGTTGGTCGTTCCCAAGTGGTCTGTGTAGGCGGATCGCGATCAAAGCGCACAGTCATCGAGAGGGGAGTCCCACAAGGTTCAGTGCTCGAACCGATCCTATTTCTCTTGTTCATTAATCATTGTGTACAGGAATTGGACTGCAACTTTGCTATGTTTGCGGACGATATAAAAATCTGGAAAGTTATCCGCAGTGCTGCTGATGAAGACGATTTCCAAGAAAATCTTCGTCGATTGGACGAGTGGTCCCGCAAATGGCTCTTGTCCTTCAACTCAAACAAATGCACCCTGCTACGTCTGGGAAATCGAAATCAGGTCACTGATATGCGACCCTACTATTTGAACGGTTTGCCACTCCGAGAAGCACACACACAGAAGGATCTTGGAGTTTGGATGAAAGACAACCTGAAGCCTTCTAGGCAATGTTCCAAGGCAGCTTAATCCGCCAATTCACTACTGTACGCTATCAAGCGGGCATTTAAAGTTTTCAATGAAGACTGCTTTTCTTAAGTCTTTGGTACGTTTGTAAGGCCACATCTTGAATATGCGATCCAAGCCTGGCGACCGTGGACCCAACAGGACTACAACATGCTCGAAAGGGTGCAGCGGCGAGCCACAAAATTAGTAAGAGGTCAAGCTGAACTGCCATATGAGATTCGTCTAAATAACCTAAAGCTCTATCCTCTGAGTTATAGGCAGTTGCGCGGAGACTTGATACAAACCTTCCGTATCGTGCGTAGCATGGATTGCGCCCTCCTATGTGATGACTTTTTCCAACTTGCCACTACGAAAAATCTCCGAGGTCATCCATTCAAACTAAGTGTGCCCAAGTAAGATTGGATGTGAGGAAGTATTTTTCCACGAACCGTGTCGTGGAACCGTGGAATAACCTACTTGAGGCGATTGTTAGGTCCCAGTCTGTGTATACATTCAAACATCGGCTTGACATACATATGTTACAGCACCACGAAGACTATGTGATTACTTAACCTTAACAATATCAGTGTACCACGTAAATCTGCCTGAATTCACTTGACACTTACTTCTTTAATTTGCTTCTTATTCTTGCTATTTTTATGTAACAAATAGGGATTTCAAAGGCGTAAGTCTATTTTCCTCAAATACACTGAACTGAACTGAACTGAACTGAAGAACATAAGGCAAAATTAATTGATGACTTATTTGGAAACCGACAACCTCTTGTCCATTGCACAATACGACTTACTTAGGGGCAGATCGTAAATAACGAAATGAATTTATACGATGCACTAAATGAAAGATGCGGTGCTTGCTGATTACATTGATTTCCTGAAGGCCTTCGACAATGTTCCGTACCAGTGCCTTCTGTACTAGTTGAGAGTAATGGTTATCGGTGGCAAACTTCTTACATGGATCGAAGGGTTTCATATCTCAAGCCCTTAGAGCTTACGAGGCTTTTAGTCTCTACCTTAGTGTAAAAGACAAGTGTATCTGAACGAACTGACATGCGCACTGTATATTCTCTGATCTTTAGAAATATCTAGATCCTTGGCTATCAATATAGTACGAAACTGTTGATTGTACCAGGATCTGAAGTTTATCCCAACGAACAGTAAAAGCTTTGAACTGCCCTCGCTACCAAAACCAACATTCATGGTTATTCATTTCGTTCGCAACAGCGGAAGGACTCGTTACAAAAATGGTGAGTTGTTTTTCTGTTTCTAAAAAGTTTGAACTGTTGAAATTCCTTGAGATAACAAACCTCTTCCTGATATATTTGCTTCATTAAATATGTTGCTATGCAACTTTATAAATTAATGCACTCTCATGTAGTAATCAAAAGCAAGGGTTGCCTAAGCGTGTACGATGCAACTCTCTACGAGGAAGCAAAGCGTTTGTCATCGGCTGGATTAATACCTCAGATCTCACCCCACCGTGTTACGTCCTGAAGAACAAGCTACTAATATGCCTACCGTACTACTCATTTTGTTGTTCATATGGCTGTTAACATAGTGCAGTAATTATCCAATTTGTGTTAATTGATACCACGATACAAAGGTTGTAATTATGGGGCCCTCTACGCCTTAAATATACAATTTATTTATATGCTCTAAGGGGTACGGCCATATTAAATTATGTAAACCACTCACTTCTTTCTTTGAGATAGTTCTTCCAGAAATAATAAAATCACTTTTGATAACGCGTAAAAAACTCCAGGACACCAGTCAAAAACGAAGTTGCAGTCTTCTACAACTGCTTCAGAACTAAAAACGAACAAAGCAACTACGCTTGTGCATGCACACTGTGATCATGTCACGTGAGTAAGACGCTTCGTAGGAAGCCCCAACTTCCTCTCTCAGATCACAGCAGTGCATAAAAAGCACAACAGGATTGTACCACTACATGCCTAGTATACAAAAGGGCATGGAAACTGCTGAGAAATCGGTCTAAGCACACCTAACGGGAATGATCAACATCACTGAACACAAGCTCATGCGGAATCTGCAAAGAAAGATAACAAAGTCCTAACAAAAAATTGCAGCCTCATCAGGGGTACAGTCTAATGGCTGGAAGACTCAGAAACGTGCAGCAAAACAATATACCACAGTATATTCCGCAAAATCAGGGTCAACCATGGCTGCATGTGAACATATACGGCAACAGAAAGTGACTGGCAATCAGCCTGCTAAAAGCCGACGTAAGCTCTCAGTTATATAAAACGACAGCTATGTGAGCACACCAGGTTAATGAAAACAAAACCAACAAACACAGTGGAAGACTTCTAACGAAACGGAGGCTAGACTGAACCACAGCCAACAAAGTAAATAAGTAGAACGTATAAAAATCAGAAGATTGAAAGAATTTTTCCCGGTATTGGACTTTACGAGCTCTGTGGCTACTTTGTCCGGAGTATGCGAAATGATTGAACTGGGAACGAAAGTTCTGTCAGCGAAAATATGTGATGCCAAAAGAGCTGGCACTCAATTTAATCGGAAACAAAAAATGTAGTCCCAGAATAAACATCAGTTTTGCCTAGAGAGAAAGTAAAACTTAACTTAGGTCTGCTTCAAGAGTATGCTAAAGCATAGTTAAGAGTCAATTGATGATCTAAAAGCATATCGAATAGGGAACGCTCAGAGGTCTATTGGTCCAAAATCTCGCCCATGACCCTTAAAAATCATTGAAGAAACAGAAGTGCAGGTGCGGTTCTTCCTAAAAAGAAAGCCGTCTCTGCGATCTATGCATTCCGTAGTTTTTGCAATCAGATGACAAGCCGAAAGAACGAATTAAATGACACACTGGAGTAAGGACAGAAAGAGTGAAAGAACAATGGAAAATTACACCTGAAAATAACAGAGGAGTGTATAATTCGCGTTAAAGATGATTACTTCGGCCGAAAGCAGTCAAATTGGCAACGTAGACCATATAAAAGTACTTGCTTTCGAGGCTACTATATGCACTAATGGCCACTGTCTCGAAATATACTATACGAACTTTCACAGTCTCTTCAACAAACTCCATGAACTCAAAGCGCTAGCATCTGAACAGAAACCACAGATGATTGCATCGACAGAGACGTGGCTGGATGAAAAAAATAGGGCTCAGCAAATTCAGCATCGGGGAGTACCACGTCTTCCGTTGTGACAGATTTTAACGCAGGAACGGAGGCACCGTTTTCGGTCCCTCACTTTTCATCCTTTACATAAATGATAGTCTTCGGGAACTCAACTCCGGTAAGATCGTGGTTGTCACTTATTTTAAAGCTGTGGCAAGTCATTGAGGACCCGAGTGATCAGAACGCTCTGCAAATAATTTGCAGAGACTGCAAAGATGGTCCGAGAAATGGCTCCTAAATTCCAATGAGCAAAAGTGTGCCGTTCTCCACCTGCGTCCAACCAGTTATTTTAACAAAATGACAATATGAGGGCATATAACATGAACGACAATCAAATTCCCATAGAATATTCACAGCAATACACCTGTGTTTAAATAAAGAGCAACCTGAAGCCATCACAGCAATTTTAAGGCTGAAAACCCCATGTGAGTACTGCAAGCTATTAAAAAGGCTTTGAAGCTTTCGAAGAAAATCAGTTCTTTACAGCCTACGACACCTTCATTCGACCTCACCTAGAATATAGCATGCAGTCGTGGTGACCATGGCTCGCCAAAGGCAAAATATTTCTGGACAAATTGAAACATCCTACAACAAACCTAGTAAGAAGTTTAAAATACCACTCTTATATAGGGAGGCTGGAATGCCCTTATATATTCTCTCTGTGTTACAGACATCAGCAAGGTGATATTATCTTAATTTACAAGATAATGTATGGTCTTGAGAATGGGTTGCACTTTAAGGACATATTTAAGTGGGTACACAATGAAGCTGTGCACGAAACTGTCCAGGCTAAACCTCCACTCTGAAGTTTTCGCGCAACGGGTAGTAGAACTGTGGAATGAGCTCAATCAGTCAGTGGTGAATGGAGACATCCCTACAGTCTTTCAAGAATCACTTGGAAAATTATATGTTCCTGGTTTTTCATCAACGATCTGAACCCGAACTGCAGGCATGAGTTATTTGGTAAAACAATGCAACTTATATTTTGTGAATACCATGTGTATATTGAAATTAATTAAATGTACAAATAGATGTATTTGGCGCAACAGCATACAAACAATAGTGTTTCCGAAGGCTTTGTCTATCGTTCTCACCAAATAAACCGTATAAGCTGAGTTCTTCGAACATTTAAGAGTGGCAAAAGCAGCTAATTCAAACGTTTTCGGACATATTATGGATTCAGGTGTTAATTGACACACGAGTGCATTTCTAGCAATCCATATTTGATTATGACATTCATTTCTTTGCTCTTTATAATTGGCAAATATTATGGGATCTTGAAAATATAAGCAGTTTTTTCATAGTTTCTATTTCTTCTTTATGCTCTTTTTTATTCTCGGATTGATATGGAGGTCGGGCACATATTCTTATTGTTTTTGTTGGGAAATGGACTTTAATTAGGCGCTCTGTTATCCATTTGGAAATACTTCCATGATTCATCGCTAACGATTGTATTAACTAACCGGGATTCCGGGGAAATAATACGCCTCCTTGAATCAAAATCCCCTTCTGAAATGCTTATGTGCCTCTTTATTTGCAGTTGTGAAGATAAAAGAGAACACGCAGGTAAAACCAAGAAGGTCACATTCTCTAGTGATTTTTGTGAGTTCTCTTCAGTACGACTCCTTCTTCTTTACTGAAAACTAAATCTAAACAGTTTGCTAGTTTACGTTCTCGCAGCCTGGCTCCAAATTCTATGTGCTGGATCAGGTATTCATCCAGGTAAAATTGTAGTAGTTTATGGTAGAATAAGGTAGCTGCGGCCTTTCTGCGGGACTTGTCCCAATCTATGCCAGAAGTAATCAATTACCTTGATGGAATATCAATTTCAATGAAATTGGCATTTCTACGTCATCGCTTTCTCTCGAGCTAGGAGGCCGATAGACAACGCATACGTTAAGATCCGGAAATTGTTTGATCCTAATTTTGTAAGAAATTATTTCATACCCTCACGTTACAAAGTCGAAGATTTTCCTCTGACAGCGGGAATGTTCATGGGGTATATAAAGTGTCACGCCTCCGTTCCTGCGTTGAAATATGTCACAACGGAAGACGTGGTACTCCCCGATGCTGAATTTGCTGAGCCCTATTTTTTTCAGTCAGCCACGTCTCTGTCGATGCAATTATTTGCGGTTTCTGCTCTGATGCTAGGGCTTTGAGTTCATGGAGTTTGTTGAAGAGACTGTGAAAGTTTGTATAGTATATTTCGAGACAGTGGCCATAAGAGCCTCGAAAGCAAGTACTTTGATATGGTCTAAGTTGCCAAGCGTGTGTGAATCGCCAGCGTCCTAATAAGCTTCGACTGAAATCACGAAACGATTGCGCACCTTGAATTGTGGCTTGCAAAACTTGAGTATTCAGTACCAAACAATAATTTGACTGTCCTAGGTCCCCTTCTATTTCTTATATAAATTGACGACTTATGCTCTCAAGTAAAACATTTTTATGTGCGGACGACATAAAACTTGCACATGCATATAACAAGCATACAGAAACCAGTACGCATAGAACGATATTAAATGATCTTAAAAAACTAAGTTAATGGAGAATTCACTGGCAGATGCCATTTTCGGCGACAAAATGTAATCTCTTTATTTTTGGCCCTCAAAAACTTCCTTCCAAAATTTTCAGCAATCTGGAAATGAAAGAGATACCATAATTGAAAGAATTATCTTTTAGCTATACAAATACTCTTTATTTATTTCCCCAGTTAAACAAATATCAACGATAGCCACACGACTATGTGGAATCATATGCAAAAATTTCACTTCGCATACACTAAAGACACAACTCTATAAAATGTACGTTTTACATCCCCTGGATTACTGCTCAATTTTCTTTGGCATAATGCCCTCAGATGACCCAAAGAAACTAGAAGGTATCCAAAGACGCTGTGTCAGCTCCTTGTCCAAATGTGATGTCATCCAAGGCTCATACATTGGAACAATACAATAGATATGGTCTTCACCCCAGTCATAAGACTCCTAAATTTTCTCAATTTCCTATTCAAAATCACACATGGTCAATATATTCTCAGAATTAATTTACTAACAAATCTCAACGGCCCCGGAAACACTAGAAATAACGAAAATACTATAAAAATTCCCAAATTGTAAAGGGACCAACGATCAAACTTCTATTCCATAAGATACGTGGCAAATGGAATTCCCTGCCAAATTCTATTAAAAAAGTCAAGCCCTACTAGAAGTTAAAAAAAACGAAAACTATCTGATAAATAAAACGAAAGGTTTATTTTTGAATAAGATAGCATATTTTTCAATTCAATTCCTTAACAAAGAATTCGGAGTGAACGGGCTCCTTTCCGAGTAGCTTTCTCTATGACCCCGAGAAAGGACCAACAGGAATTTAGAAAACAGTCTCCAAATTATGTCTGCCATGCATCGTCTTCCCCACGAACGAAGATTTCTTTATAACCCATCCCTCAGTTAAATGGTCATCAAATAATTGGGTCATACTTGCGCACTCATTTTAAACCACCTCCATTTCGTTTGCCGATAACCATCATTAGAAGTCCAAGATGACTATTAAACAGTCTAGGGCCTCAAATTCATCATCGTTCTGCTTAGCATCCTTGACGGTTACGCTTATAGCTAGTCGATACGCATTGTGATTGCACTTGCGGTAGTGAAACGTAGCCTCTGACGTTACATGATTCCTCCCACGAGGAACCCCTAAGGAGTTTTACCTGTTTAATCTTTTTATTTATTTTTGATCACATTGCTTTGTGTCATTTGTCATCGCCAAGAAGCTGACCTATTATTCATAAATTTACCACATGCGATTGCACACACGTTTACTTTTCCAATGACAGTGCCCTTCCGGATGCTCAAATAAAAACATCTATCTATCGGTAGATAACGCCAATTTCGAGAATCAAACAGTCACTGGAACTGGAACTGGAACTGTAGATTTTCTGAGCTTTAGACATGGTATTCCCGATGAGCTGCCGTCAATTTGCACCTAGACGAGATGAATTTTCTTAGAAGTAGTTTCGATCAACAATAAAGCTTCAAATACAAACGTATTTTGAGTGCGACTAATGCACTTCCGATGACGGTGAAAACCATTCCACTGGAACTGGATATTCTACTAGTAGTTCTGAAGCTTCTATGAGGACCTGCAATGCACGTAGAGAGGACGAATTTACTTAGAGCACCAATCAAGTGGTTTTGAGGAAGCCATAATTCCACTTATATCATTTCAAGCTCGAAGCGAGCTCTAATCGAGCTTGACAACGTGAATGTTCGACCGCGAATCGAGGGCAATCTTGTACACGTTTTCACGCTCAAAAATTTGCACTCTTAAGTTTGTAAAAAGTGGGGGACACTTTCTACGGCCCATCGTATTCTACCCCATAAGTGCACCTCTTAGCGTCAATTACAACTGTAAATAGATTGGGTGGAAGGCTATGACATACATAAAATATTATATTTTAAAAATTAGGAAACAAATAAATTTCATCGTAGTTTACCTCACTGACCCCGAGGATCCTGGAGCACTGACCAGTTCTAATAGAAATAAATGTAATCGTATGAGTAAATGCAATGTTTATATAATGATGTAAATAAATAAATAACAAACACATTTAAAAATTACTGCTTACCTTTCGCCTTTTGACCTATTTTTTACATGCGATCGTGTGCTTTTTGGAAGTATTTTTGAAAGCCTCCTCTAGTTGAGGTTTGTCGGATTTTGAGTCAGCATTCCCGCGCTGGAAATCTTCTAGGTACTAGGTGGTTAGGTAAGGCCGTGGTAAAAGGGGAACCATAAAATGCCCTGCTCCCAGGCTTCCGTCCATAGAAAGTGTGAAATTGTGTAACCTCTTCACTTTAAAGGGCCCTGAAAATTACCCCAGCAAATACTAGAGTATTTTTCGAACCCAGCTAGTATAATTAGTCAATTTGTACAGATTGTTTACGGAAAACGAAAAAATTTACCAGACACTGACGAAAGTTGTTATGGCAGAGTTCGGTGGGGATGTTGTCATTATCCGCCGTCATAATCGGGCCATCCGTAAGAGCAGCTGCTGCCTCTACTATATTTAGACTGTCCACCACAAAATTCAGGTTATCCAACTTCACGTCATGTGCAGTATGCTGGTACAGCATCTGCTGCATGCTCTGGATGTGCCAGCGGATTTGCTTTTTGGATTTTTTTCTCTGATGGCTTTCAGCGTCAGCCACCGTGTCGATGGCGTTTTCGGCGGAGGTAACAAGTGCTTGGGGTCTCAGCTAAAGCGGACATGTAAGAGAAAATAACACTTACAGTTTTAAGGAGGCAAAACAACTCTGGGCAGCGTCACAAGTGAATCGACGTAGGCTACAGATCACTTGATAGTTCCGGTGTATACGACGTCTAAAAGGTCTATTGGAAATGCCTCTAAACATGTTGAAATAAGTGAGAAAAACAGTTATCAATAGAGCAAAACAAGCAGTACAATATCAGTCAGCAATTTTATCCGCTCAACAGCGTGTCTCAGCAGGAAGCGATGCCCACGGCTGCAACAGCACAGACCATCACCCGTCCAATCGATAAAGCGATGAAAGTGCGCGTTGTCTGCTGCGCCATTAGATACCTGAGCTTAGAACAGTAGCCTTTGAGCTTGATCCAGATGTGCTGTGCATCACTGAATCCTGGGCTCACTCTCTTATTTCTGACTCGACGCTTGCTATAGATAATTTCAATTTGTACCGACAAGACCGCGCTGAAAAACGTGGCGGTGGTTGCCTCCTTTATATTAAGTCATCCTTTGTACATTTCCCTTTTCATCTGAATATTTCGTCTTTTTCTGGAAATGTATGCTTTGCTTCAGTCATCCTCCCGCACAATAAAAAAGCGGTAATTGGCTGTGTCTATAATCCTCCGTGTTATTCTGGCAATGAAAGCCAGCTCTGTGAACTATTTGAAAAAAAGTTGCAGACACTCAGTTTGATGTCAAAAATAATCGTAGGTGATTTTTAATCTGCCAGACATTGACTGGCAGGCCAATTCCTCTCAGCCTAAACATCAGAAATTGGTCGATACTATTAACTTTACAAACATGTCCCAACTGGTCAGATCAGTTACTAGAAATGACAACATTTTAGATTTAATTTTTACAAACGATGTTCACCCTCTCTTTATGAATTTCCATCATGATCTATTTACAAGTGATCACGCAATAATTCACTGTTGTTTTCCAATTCCCCTTCTTACGAAGCCTGAGTTTAAATGCAATAACCTCGACTTTGCTTACACAAACCATGAAATAATAAATAATTTCGTAAGCATTCTAGATTGGCGTAGCATATTCTCAATCAACGATCCAAACTTTTTTCGTGAGCTATTGCAGAGCCTCGCAGAAAAAATCCAGGCTTTTATCCCGTTTAAGATTTTTAATTCCAATACAGCTTCTTCTACTGTTCCGCATTTTTCTCCAGAACAGACTTAAAAAATTACGAAAGAAACTTTAAGATTCATCTAAAAGCTCTTTGTCAGTTCATTTTAAGGATTGCACAAATATTTGAATTAGCATCGAGAATAAGGCTCGCGCGAGATAAGCGTAGGGAGTCTCGGGGCACTAAGTGATGCCAATTCATCCAAATCTGTTGCTCACAACTTCCATGTTCGGTCATCGGCTAAGCGTCTGAATGTTACTCCGCCCTTACTTGACTGTAACAAAAAATTTGTTACAGAAGATTTAGAGCAAAAGCAGAATTGTTAAACTCGTTTTTTTGCCAACCACTTTACCACTGAAACTAGCCCCCACTCCCACAATTTCTCTGCTTTCAAATTCGCTTCTAACAACCATTAATTTCTCGCCTTCACGTTTTCAAAAAGAAATAGCTCACCTAATAAATTCCAATTCGGTTGGAACTGATAACATTCCAAACGCACTTATTAAACAGTTAAGGGATTTTCCACCTTTACTAAGCAAGTTATTCTCATTATTTCTCGAAAATGGTTTCTTCCCCAATTATTGGAAAACTTCTATTATAATACCAGTTTTTAAAATCTGGTTCCCGCTCGGACATTCATAACTATCGCGGTGTTCATAAAAACGCCCTCTCTTGCTAAACTCTTCGAAAAAAACTAATTGCAAAAACAAATCACGGATTTTTTTGCATAAGCAATAAAATTATCAACTTATCCCAACACGGCTTCTTACCGGACCGTTCTTGTGAAACCTGCCACATGTCTTTTTCTAAATCTACTAACCTCTCTTCGTAATGATCATCTATCTGTAGTAGTTATCTATTTTTGATCTTAGTAAGGCATTCGATAAGGTGCCTCATAAACGACTTCTAGCTAAACTAGAAGCTATAGGATTCCGTAGTCCCCTTACTGACTTTATTAGATCATACCTAAATGATCGAAAACAAAAAGTTTTTAGTAGGGTCCTCATACTCAAGTCCTACCCCGATTGTCAGTGGTGTCCTTCAAGGTACCGTATTAGGTCCTTTGTTGTTCTTACTGTATATAAATGATATTTCATCGATAGTTAAACATTCTCAATCTTTTTTTATTTATGCTGATGATCTCAAATGCGTTTATTCTTTCTCTAACTCTACAACCGAACGGTGCCTAGAACAAATTCATTCAGACTTAGACGCTCTTTCGGCCTGCAGCTCCACATGGCTAATGGAGTTCTCACCTACTAAGTGTCGCTACATGAGTTTTGGGCCTGTAAGGCTGCCGCAACCTCTTATCTTTGAAGGTTGCCATATGATTGAATGTTCCTCCATCAAGGACTTGGGCTTAAGCTACACCAATAAATTAGATCTTTCGCCTCATGCCGATAGAATTACGGCCAAAGCTGCTCAGATTTGCGGCTTTATTTCTTATAATTTCTACCTTCCTGAAATTAAATTAAGACTTTATCGTATGTTTGTACTTCCCATTCTTGAATTTTGCTGTCCTTTCTTCGGTTTGATGAACGAATCTAGCCGTTCAAAAAATTGAAAAATGTTCAAAGAAATTTCACCAAAAAAACTCCTATATCCGACTCTTTTAACTACTTCCTACTCAACAAGATGCCAGCTAACGAAGCTAAAAATTTCTTTGGGTCAGGAGACTTGAAGCAGGCTTTTTGTCTCCTTTTTCGTCTTAATAATAGTTCAACTCTCCCAAAGCTTTCTGTCATTACCCCCGTTAGTCTTCCTTATAACCTAAGAAATTCTGCACTAATTATACCTCCCCTGCATCCTCCACGTGTAAACGCTCTCTCTTCTTTGCTTCTAGGTATAGTTTTTTTGGAATAACTTGCCAATTGAAATAAGGTCGTTAACTAGTCTATCTGCATTCAAGCGAAGACTGCACATTTATCTTAACACTGATTCTATTAACCTTTTATTTTCCTCATCTTTTCCCAGTAGCTTTCCCCATGACTCGGAGAAAGGACCATCGGGAATTTGAGTAACCCTCTTGAAACTATATTTACGCTACCTGGAGACGCCCATGAACTATAATGTCTCCTTATATCACCCGTCCTCCAAACGATGACGTCATTCGGACGTACAAATTCGGTGGTCCTCAGTCTTAAATGCTGCGATTTCTTTGGATACTAACCATCATCAGAATTTAATTCTGGATCCTATGATGCTGAGGACTTAAGTTCATTGACGCATTTTCGTGAGATTCTGTTTCATACGCCTAAGTGATCAAGAACGAATCACCTCGACGTTTCATTATCTCATTCTGAAATTCTACTGCAGTATTACCCTATTCTACCACCTGACTATTTTTTCCTAAGCAGTTTTTTTCTCCTACCTTCTATTCGAAAATGAAGACCTATTGAACTCTGCCTCCATTTTTCATGGTAGGAGTTTTTTTCACTGCCTATTTTTTTCTAGTTCACCATTAATTTTTAAAAACATTGCTAACTGTTGACATAGCAGGACAATTTATGAATTTGTACATTTTATCTGCACACATTGTCATAACTTTATTTCGTTACTAATGTTTGCTTAGACAGTACCTTCCCGGTGCTAACCAAATATAAATTCTAAATTCTAAATTCTAAATACCTCCGCACAACGTCATAGGCAACCAATCAAAACAGAGGTTGAACGACCCCGAAAAAAGGAGCTTCAATCGCGCTGCATTGCTATTACGGTTGGTTGTTAGTGAGCTGCGAGACTAACAACTAACTCTTCCCTCACAATACACACGTGCCCTCACGTTAAAATTATACATATCCCTTATCTAAAAAGCAGCTTTTTTCTGCTATTAAAACTAATAAATAATTATTATATTTTCACATTTTCAATTTTTTTCCGATAGCATTTGTATTTTTATACACACTTTAATGATTTTTAGAGAATTTGTTTTAGAACTAATTGCAAAATGCATTTTTTGCCCCTGCCTGTTATAAGTATTTTTATTGCGTTTTGGCCATCATGTGTGCTCTATTTAATTCGGATGGGCGACAAGCCGGATGCTTAGACGTCTTCTGTCTGAACAGTTGAACGACGGTGGCGTTTCATAAATTGCGCTCATCTGTCTTGATCCCTTCAGACAATTGCAGCTCCGCTGAACATAAAGTCACCTGAGCAGCAGGCTCTCCTAAACGTCCCCTCTGGAGAACCCTCAGGATCTAGTCCAGGGCATACTGCAACTAATACATGCCATCATTTATATTCTTCTCATATCCATGACTTGGCTGAGCAGACGCAGACAATTATCTCAGCAGTTAGTCACACAAGCAATTGTTTCAACAAAAATGCTAACACATAGAGGGTATATACCCCCAATAAGCCTGCAAGGACTAGTCGGTTCACGAAGCTACATCACACATAATTTTAACTATATTTTTAAATACGATATGACAACTGTTTGACAGCGTTAGAAGTTTCTTACCGCTGAACCTTTCTTGACTCTAATCAATTTCCAACTTTTTAGCGACAAGAACAACTAAGTGTAATAAGTCGGCCGATCGCAAACGGGAATCGACTGAACTCGCATCTAATTGAAGTGATTATCCCTTCGAAACAACCACAGACGTTTCTACCTCTGTCGAATGAATGCTCTCAAAAGTCCATAACAGATTATTCTTCACCCCGAAAATTCTTACCAAAAAACATTCATTCCCATTCTGTATAGCTGCTTTGTTTCAAATTTTGCTATTAATAAACCTTCACAGGCAGGTTTTTTACTTAAAGCGAACTCCCATTTCGAACACTGCTATCTAGGCATACAACAAACACAAAAGCTTAAGTGATTATGGAGAAGAGGAGTTTGTTTAAAGTTTTTTTCTTGTTTTCAAAGGAGATTGACGGGGCCCAAGAAGAGCTACATTAATAAACCCATTTAAGCCGCATGCTGCACCAGACATTCAGTTTATCAAGGTCTTCTTCTAGATTGTACAGTAAACAAGGATTTAAAGTACTTAGCACTAATGTGTACACAAAAACTTACGCTAAATGGGGAAATTTGTGTCCAAACTGCAAAACGACATAAGAATGGTAAAAACAACATAGGATAGTTAGAATGCAGACTAACGAAAACGTAGCCCTCTTAGATAGCAAATTTTGTTGGGGGTTGTAATAAGGTCTGCACTAGATCCAGAAAGCTATGTATCAAGGATGATGAGCGGGGCCAGCAGTTTAATTGAGATCACGTCCGGTGGAATGCAATCGAGAAGTGAAGATTTATCGTTGCAATTGCTTTCAAATGACCGAGACAGATTAACAAAATTAACAAAGCGCGGATGACATGCAGCAGCGAAAAAAGGAGACACCCAGTTGCGAGCCTAAGTTCGCTGTGTATATTTTTTAGCATATTTAAAGAAGCGCACAGAAAGGTGAACAAGAAAAATAAAAATTTAAACCGTACAAATAACTACAAAGTAAATACTCTCTTCGGGTTCTTAAACACATTAAAACCTTATTTTTACCAATCGGCAACCTTGCGTAGAGGAAAACAAGAAGCACGTCACTTGAAATTGGTCTCGGATTTCAAGTCCTTTGAGCTTACTAAGCTTTAGCCTCTAAATTGGTGGATAGATGTTCACCAATCCGGTTCTGCCTTGGAGCGCAATTTCGAGCGCCACCAGCAGCCGTACAGTGGCTTGTAGTACAGGTAATAGAACATTACTGACAAGACTAGGAAGCTTGGAATGTCTGGCTTATTAGCGGTAATTATATAATTATACTGAACCCCAGGTGGTGTCCCACCCGAGGCTCAAACCTGCGACCTGTTGAGTATAAGTTCAACGCTCTCAACGTTTAGTCTCTATCATAGTGTAAAAGACAGGTTGATTTGTAATGATTCACGAATGGATTGCATATTGTCAATATTTTGGAAATTTCTACTTCTAAGTGATGATTCTGGGGCTTTCAACATATTCCTTTACTGCGTATTCCTTCACGTCCCGGGGGTTATACTTACGAGAACAAATAGATAGATGGTAGTTTAATTTTAGTGCACCAAAATTTGCTTTCATTAAAAGCAAATTCAAGAAAAAATCTCAGAGTAAATGATAAAACTTGGCAGTAGTTAATTAAGGAATAATACTTCAGCTTATTTGCGACGTCAAATGCTACACGGCAGTGAGGTGAAAAGGATAAAAAGCGCAGTTATTGAAAAATTCCTTGGAATTTTTAAGCAAAAGGTATAATTTGAATGGGATTTATTAGTTTTTAGAAAAAAAAACAATATCGCTTATGGAGGAAAATATATGTCTGATATAGGGCCATCATGCTGATTAAGGCACGAGAGAATTAAAAACGCTCCTCACCGTGTGGAAAACGATATAATGGCAGGGGCTACGTTTCCCCACCGTACCACTGAAGGTGCAATCCTTCTAATTCTCGACAAGCTGAAGGCGCAAGCATCAGGGAGGAGAGACAGAGGAACCATTTCTAACCTCACCAGTACGCTTGAGATCAAAACTATGGGTGACCGAAGAGGATGGGATGATCTTTGCTGACGTGCTGCAGATGCAACCACAATACTCCCTTGCTCATTGCAGAGACCACCGACCAGGTGGCGAAAAACGCGTAAGCCGCCACAAAGTCCGTCGTCTGAGCATTGGCATTCCTTTTTGGTTAAGGGCTGCAAAACAACGGAACCCATCGGTGTTGTCGTCATTTCATAATGAAGGTCAAAATGGGCAGGAGACGAAAGCGGTGGCGAAGATCATCTCCGCAGGGGACAATATCAGAAGATTTTGAAACAAACTAACATCAAAGAGAACCCCCTCAAATTCCAGGAGGAACCTTTTGAAAGTCCTAAAGTTGAGTGTTTGTGAGGTAAATGAACAACAGTGACTTTATATCATCGGAAGTAAAACGTTTATTTCATTGAGAATTTAATACGGCTAGGGCAATAACTGATCTTATTTCCAGAGAAGGATTATTCAAAGGGAACAAAGGAGAAAGAAAAGATGTAGAAAAAAGAGTCGATGGAAAGATAATGGAGGAGTTACGAATAGTGCAAGGTCTATCTACTGGAAAAGAGCATTAAGTCTTTATTTCCCAAAAAAAGATATTTTATGATATAAAACCAGATCGACAGTTCGACCATCGATTGTTACGATGTCTACCATATGCTCCACAGAAGGGTGCTGAAAGGACAGTGACTTGCGCTGGATTAAAGTAAGAGTAGACTTGAACTGCATCTATCTCATTCTCTGTTCCACTCCCCCATCTGGACCCGGGGACTAGACTGATTCAAGAACACCGGAGACCGGAGAGGGCACAGGCCCATGCACTGACGTCCAAAACAAACAAGAACAATACAGTACAAGGGGTGTCTCGGATCCCAAATGAATGGGAGGGTCATAAAGGCCACAGTTAGAAGGAGCCATTGCATCCTGACTCTCAGTCCGCCAGAGACATTCCGCTCAAACACACACTTGTCTGACCACGTTGTTTGTGGTATCCCGCCAGATGTGAACTTCAAAGTCACGGCTTTTAGCGCAACAAGATAGTTTCAATCGCATCAGATTGTTTATAGTGAGGAAACTGCCCTGAGCCGGTGAATTTACTCTCCCCTACCCCCAGAATCAGACCACCGTCCAAGCCGGTCAGTTGTTTGATGCGGGAGTGAGTGCAGTGGCTGACAGGGCCGGCGTACCCGTCTTTATGCACAACAGCACGACCCGGCTCCAATTTTTTATTTTTATTAGTTGTGCGATCTTCCAATCACACGAGAGACCACCCCGAGCAAAGGACGAATGAAAAATATGCGTCAGCAGCCCGTAGGAGATTGAAATTCCTCAAACAAAAGAAGTCCTTATCTCACACATTCTCCTGTAAAATTGATGCTTTCCATGACTGGGTCATTACTTCTAATATGAAAATCAACCTCGTTAAAATTCGTTTCATCGGTGAAAACAGATGCGAAAATGGCTGAGGTGTGCTGCCTTATCATCTTTTTGGGTAATGTCCTCATTGTTTTCCCCTTTTAGCACTATGAACATCTCCTTGTTCTATAGCCTCCTATTGATATAACTAAAGAGTAATTGTGGCTTATATACCGCTCGTTGGAAAATTTATGTTTTATACTCCCTCCTTAGTCCGAAGATGTTTAATCTTAGCTTTTTCCGCTTTCGACAAAACTCTTCATAATACAAGGATTGTTTTATCGCACCGTACCTCCTTCATAGTTTTTTCCTTTTCTTTAACTCTCCCTCTTTTTGTGTCCAGACAGAATGAATTGCTTTGGACTCTTTTTTTCGGGTAGTAACTACGCCCGAAATTGCTTATAACTTATAAAAATTGGCCTTTTGATCCACTTTGATTCGGGTTGAAATTGTGATATTCTGCAAGAGAAGGAGTCTGGTTGTCAGTTTCAAGAGTTTAAAATGAATGGATTTGCGCGAACTGTTTACTAAAAACTGGCTCCAATTGATCATTAGAGCTTTAAAACCCCCAACTATCGGTGCAAAGCATAATGCATTAAAAACTTATTCAAACGTGTATATGGAAAACTTTAAAAAATACAAGTGAAAAAAAAACGTTTGAAAACAGTCATTGTTTTTGGAACGTATGCAACAAGGGAATGAAAATAAAGTGATCATCAATGTTAAAAGCGACATATTTACAGATAATATCAGATAGGGTAGCAGTCGAAGGACTAGTTGCCAAAGTTGAGGCTTTAAACATGAAAAGGCTAGAAGAAGAAATGTATGTTGAAAAAAAGTCACAGCAGTCAACAAACGGACGGTATTGTATTCCATTAGTGGTAATAGATGTCAGAACGCACGGTCTGCCACCGATCAGTACCACGTTGTCCGGCGCTTCCATCGACAGCACATAACCGTTGTGGAAGATGGCAGGGGAGCTGCGGGGTAGCTGTAAATATCGTGGTACACCCTCATCGTCGTCCAACAGCATGGGGCATAATGGCATTTCAGGCATACGTCTTTCTGAAAATCGCCTGTACACCTGTGCGGCTACGTTTGTTGTGCTTTTATCGAATTACGAATGATTTGAAAAAAGACTCAAAAGGAAAGGCAGAAAAATTATCCAACACTCCAAACCGACTCACATCTTCATGAAATGAATTAAACAATGAAAATTATATACAATCTCCGCATGACTGTACAATATGGCGAAATCGGAAACAAAGTTATTCAACAAAAGGCGGGCAAAATCAAACCAGGTCTTATGTAAAATAAGGATGACAAAAATATATACTGCAACAGAAAACTGCAAAAATGCATATAACGGTCATTGTCAAGATATGGTTTCAAAACAACAGGGCCTATGTACAGCAAAAATTGACGAAATTCGGCAGCCTTCCAATACTCGAGAAAATCTAATGTTCTACACTTGCGGAAAACTCCATCGGCAAGCACTGGCTGCATTTTTTGATGAGGTCATTGAGTTCTGGAGAAAACCTCTTCACACACAATCTCCACTGATGAAGTAACTTCCGCATTACACCTAAGCACACCAGGTGCATGTAGTCCATTGGAAGCTACTAACCATGTCATAGGTATCTCCTCGAAAGGCGATATGCCTCTGTGGTGGAGTCCCTGCTTTCGTGATCGAAAAGAACGGTCGTCGCGAAGACGCCCGCTATACACGGGGAACGTCATGCGGTTAGCAATAGAAATTCCAACATGACAGCACCTAGAGTGTTTTCCATTACCTTCACCAAACGACTTACCTGTCGCATCCATAGTGCCCATTGTGGGCTTTCACCTGCCGGACATATGAGCGAGCCGGTGAATCGCATATGACATTGGATAATTTAACTTTCATTATTTCCCCAGTTTGTGGAACCAGTAGGCCAACTCCCAAAATTTATTTCAATTCATCAATGCAATCCCTCAGAAAATCATCCAGTGGCTCCGGCTTGCCGAATCCAGAGAACACACCTACTACAAACGGCCGTCCAACTACCGGGTAGTTTACCCGAGCAAGAATAGGCCAGAGGCATTGTCCTGATCCTTTAAACAACTTCATCCCATCGATGTGCAACTGGATGCCCATTTCAGGAATTTTAGTTTCTCGCCGGTGGTTTAACTCATCCAGTAAACCACGCCCAAGGCCCATGTGGACATCGCTCCCGTTCTTCAGGACCTTGTTAATGCAACTACCTGGAGTACGTTATAACGTTCTTGGGTCCTTCGGAACCTCTGGGTGGTAAGGACGGAGCATCTCCAACAAAGCTTTCACGGTTGCTAGCGGCATGTTCGTCTTCTGGCAGACGTCCTGCAAATCAGCTACAAAACATCTGCCTTGTAATTCGCTTGATTGTTCCGTGACCCCTATTGATTCTGGATTCCAACTCAGAATAACATTGTTTGAAAACCTACCATTTGAAACCTCGGGAAAGAGTTCGGGCATTTGAGGCTCCGGTGAGGGGTATGACGCCAACGACGAAGATGGCGATAAATCATGTGCAACTTCGGTAGCAGCATGATACGCCTGAATAGCACGCAATACCCGCTTATACACGGTGCACCTCTTTATTCCGTAATATTTACGCTTCATGGTTACTTTGCATGGACAACAGAACACAATATATAAATGATATGAGGGCATATTTAACATTCAGTAAGCTACCAAATTAACCGTTAATATTTTACATTTAACTAGAGCATACGTAACTAGAAATGAAATTTAAAAGGCAAAAGGTGGCTAATTATCTTATAAAACATCTCCAGACCTCTGGATTACCTACCTGAGTATCAGCAGCTTTGAGAACAATAGGTCAGTCGTACAAGTAACACGGCAGGCCAGCACGCGCTTAGTAGACAAATGGCGTCTAAATGGCTGACTTAAACAAACCATCCAAAATCAGTTCATCAAAGTGCCCTTTAATTAGGCTTAAACAGTATTTTATCTTATAAATATTGCCTATTTGGGTTTAAATTCAAACAGTAACACCTTTTCCAGTCTTTACAAGAAGCCTGACCATGTTTTACATATGGCCTGAAAGTCGATTGTGATTGGCCCCTTCTGGCCTCGTCTGTCCCCCTCTCAGCCCCCTTAACTGGCGGGGCCATGTGCTGGTAGGGTGCTTTCTTGTAAAATGCTCTTGGTGAAAATTCATAAGCAAAGGGTGGACGCCATAAGCAAAAATTAAATTGAAAATACTTTCTTTCGAAGTCACTGAGTTGGCTTATTGAGAAATGTTTGAAAACTAAATCGTGTTCAACATGTTTTCAAATTTTTGGGGAGAATATACACATTCCTGTTGATTTCTAGAAAATTAAAATTGTGCTTTAATTAACATCAAAGAGAGCCTCTTCCACTTTTTCAAGGAGTGCACACAGTTGAATTTCATTGCCGTAATAACATGGAGGATTGTAGACAGCCAATTATGGCTTTTTCGTTGTGCGCGTGGACGACTGAAACGAAGAAAGTATTTTCGGAAAGCGAAGAACTGCTTAGGTAGTAAAGAGATATACGAGATTTGATCTAATTTAAAGAAGACAACCACCACCATGTTTTTCAGCGTAGTCTTTTCAATATAAACTAAAATTACCTAGAGCGAGCGTTGAGTCGGAAACTAGATCATAAGCCAAAGATTCTGTGATGCACAAAACATCTGGGTCAAACTCAATAGCTTTAGTTCTCGTTTCCGTCGTCTTTTTCACGACGGATCTCGATTAACTGAAAGAATACTGAGCGCATTTGTGGAACGCAGGATACGCTCATTGGTATGTGTAAAATAGGAACACTTGGTGGTGATGAAGTAAACTGCAGAGAAGAAAGAATGGGCGGAAAGTAAAATTGCTGCGGTCTACAATTTGCTAAGGGGTTTTTGTTAATGAAATTATGACCATTGTAGATAAACATATTTGTGTGTAATACATTGAGACGAAGGCTATTTTCTGGGGTAACAAAAAAGGATTTTGAGGAATGCTCGAAGAATACGGGAGAATATAAGATTTGAAAATGGAACAAATGGTTTTGTAAAACTGTAACCATAATGAGAAGAGTCAAATAATTTGGGATTCTGAGAAGTTGTTGGGTTGGGATAATTGTAAAGAAAATTTTGGGTATGTATAGTAAACGATGGAGGGTTAGTTGTTGCCAACAATAATGACATTTTTCATTTTAGAACTTGAAGTAGGATCTCACTTAGATTTTCCTGGGGTATTGCTAGGCTTATTAGATAAATAGATAGATGTTTTATTTGAGTACCCGGAAGGGCACTGTTATTGGATAAAAATCAATTTAAACGAGTGCAAAATCGTGTAGAATTAAGTTTGAATAGTAGGTCAGCTATTGGCGATGACAATTGACACAAATCAGTGGTCAGAAAAATTAGATAAAAGAGCAGACAGTGAAAAAAACTCATTGGGCATTTTAATGGAAGAGGCATATCTTGAATGAGGTTTATGGGATTTTAAGGAGAAAAAACAGTCGCTCATAGGTCAAAAACATACGCGTTTGGTAGGACCTACATGCTGATGAGAGCGTATGGGCTTTCAAAACGCTCCTTATCGTGGGAGAAATCATTGAACGACAGAGGCTACTTTTCAGCACCACAGGTGTGGTCCCAATGCGTATCGACTGGCTATAAGCGCAACCGACAAGGGTTCTAGACAGGGAACAACCTTCGCAGGCATCATCCGTACGCTTAGGGTCGAACGAGGAAAGGACCGTAGGGATCGTGAAGATCATGGTAGAATTTATAGAGAAGTAACCACTATACTCTCATTGCTGATTTCTCAGACCACCAACAGAGGAGCCCGAAACGATCGTCAACAGGCCGATTAGGATTGAACAGCTTAGACCGCTTGACTTGGAATGGGAACAAGGTAGACTTGAGCGAGTGTTTTGGACTAAATCACCAGTAGGAATGCAGGGAAAACTACTTTGAAATGGAGAAGCAATCGGTCTTTGCCTTTTAGACGGAGTCGCGGACGTCAACAATGGGCTAAATAATAAATAAATAAATTGTATATTTAAGGCCCAGAGGGCCCCATCATTACAAACTTAGTACCGTGGTTTAAATAAATACAAAGTGGATAATTGCTGCACTATGTGAGCATCCATATGAACAGCAGAAATGAGTAGTATGGTAAACATATCCGATTCAAAAAGATTTGCCATTTTTAAAAACAAAAGTCAACAATCTTTGGCATATACGGTGAACTGGAAAAGAAGCAGTAAAAAAACTCCTAGGGTTAAATCGGAGGCGGAGTTCGGCGAGCCGCCAATTTAAAAAAATAGGAGAAAAAAACTGCTTCACTAAAAAATTAATAGCTAAATGCAATGGGATAGTATTATGATGTTGCTGACTACGTATGAGGGTTCGGGACGCTCCTTGTCGGGTGAGAGATAATATAGCAGTCAGAGCTACTGATTATAAACACCAGTGGAGGTGAGAGAGGACGAACTCATCGTAGACAACATGGTCGAAACGAAGACGGGGACAGTAGAGGTCACGAGATCATCATCGAGATGCGACCTTGCTGACTGTATAGTCCATCACCAAAGAGGCGAAACCATCAGAACCCACCTCGATCATCAACAGAACCTGGAGACTATCGTCAGGGTTGCAAATTCGGAGGTAAGTATGAAGGTTGTCAAGAGTTGGCAATGCTAGTTTAAAAGGAGGGGAAGAAAAAGTAAATGCAAAGATTGACTATGCAGAGGATGATGGAAATATAATAAGAGACCAATATAATATCAAGGGAGCTGCCTCAAATACCAGGAGGACCCTTTTCAAAATCCAAAAGTTGCGAGTTTGGGAAGGAAACAGACAATAAGGACTTTATATCTTCCGAAGTTAAATGTTTGCGTAATTTGGTTTTGAAAATAGCTAATGTAGACGACAACCTAATTTGCAGTGGTAGATTATTCCATATGAAAGCATATTTGGAGGCAAAAAACTGAGACCGGTTAGTTGTGGAGCTAAGGGGTGGTGAAATGATCATGGAGGAATTACGAGTGGCATAGGGTCGATTTACCGGAGTGAGAGCGTTAATTCGTGGGAGATTTGGGCTAGAGTTAACGCGAAACAGGAAGCAGAGACCGGCTTCGAGTCTTCTAACCCACAGAAATTTAATGTTTGCTAACTGGCATCTATCCGTATAGGAGATACTGGATCCAGGAGAAAATAGTCTTCGAGTAAAAACCCTCTGAACTTTTTCAATCTTACTGCGGTCAGAGGCGTTCATCAGCCCAAATAGGGGACAGCAGTATTCGAGGATAGGAAGAACAAACATGCGGTATAGGTTTAACTTTATTTCCGGAAGGAAGAAATTATGTGATATAAAACCACATATCTGTGCAGCCTTTGCAGAAATTCGATCTGCATGAGGCGATAATGCTAGCTTATTCGTGTAACTTAGACCTAAGTCTTTTATGGTTGATCGTTCTAAAAGTGTACTATTTTGAAATACTAGGGGTCCAGGAAGCTTTGCAGGGCCAAAACACATGAAACTGCTCTTGGATGGAGAAAATTCCATCTGCCAAGTACAACTCCAACGTGAGAGCATAAGTAGATCAGTGTTGATTTTGTCAACGCAACTATTAGCAGTGTCTTTAGAAAATGAATAAATGCACTTGAGATCGTCAGCGTAAGCGAAATTTTGTGAATTTGTGAGTAAATTTGAAATTTCGTTAATGTACAGAATGAAGAGAAGGGGACCTAGAACGGTGCCTTGAAAAACGCCACTCGTGATCGGCTGAGGCGTCGAATAGCTATTACCTACTAAGACCTTCTGGCTGCGGTTAGACAAGTAGGAACCAATGAAGTCAAGGAGAGGAGGCCGGATGCCGAGGGCTTCCAGTTTCACTAGAAGACGTTTGTGCGGTACCTTGTCAAAGGCTTTGCTCAGGTCAAAGTAGATCACAACCACTGACTGTTGCTCGTTACGAAGGGAAGTGACGAGGTTAAGAAAAGCTAAGTGACACACTTCGCATGATCTCCCAGGTAGAAAACCATATTGCGAGTCGCTTAAAAGCTTATTTTCTAGGCAAAGTCGAGAATTTGATTAAAAATAATTTTTTTCAAGAAGTTTTGCGAGAGCCGGGGTTTTGTGAACGCCTCGATAATTATTTACGTCCGAACGAGATCCCGACTTGAAGACAGGAAGAATAATAGATGTCTTCCATGAGTCAGGAAAGAATCCGTTTAAAAGATAAACTGAGAACACATGGCTAAGCAATCGGGGAAAGCTCGGCACTCTCTTAATAACTGAGTTTGGAATACCGTCAGTTCCCGAAGAGTGCGAGTTTTTCAGACGAATTATTTGCTTACGAATTATTTCTAAGGAGAAATCAATAGTGCTGATAACATTCAATGAGGATGCCTGAAATGTCGGAACCGGTTCAGATTCCATCGTAAGATGATTTGCAAAGAACGCACTAAACAGTTCTGCCTTGTCAGAGTCTTCCAGAACGAAGTTCTTGTCTTCATTTAGTAATGGAGGAATTTCATAACCTCGTTTAGAAGAGGATCGACGGCGGAACAGTTGAGCAACAGATTTTGCAGAGTTTGGCTCACTGAGTGCGCAAGATTCCCTCTGTCTGTCACGTGCAAGACGAATCTTAGAGGCTAATTCAAAAATCTCTGCGATCCTTAGATGTACAGATAATGAACTAGTATATTGATCTTTCAACTGCTTTTTCAATTTCTTTAGTCGTGGCAAAAGAAAGTGAGGAACGGAGGATTCGAGACGTAGGGGCTTGACTATTTTGGTTGGCACAAGCTCCAGGATGTTATTTGAAACGACTGACACGAAGTCACAAAGACTTGCTGCGTCGTTCATGGAGGAGAGATTTTGCCAGTCCAATGAGTCCAAAAAGTTACTAATTAAGCTCATATCTGCGAGGTCAAAAGCATGATAGGTACGAACGGCACTAACCTTTTTCGATGAAACAATCGGAAGGCAACAGTGAATTAGTGTATGGTCACTTTGGAAGAGACCCTGCTTAAAATCAACGAAGAGGGGAGCAATGTCGTTTGTGAAAATCAGGTCTAAAATATGCTTGTCTCTCGTTGAAGAACGGACAAGCTGGGACCAATTAGAAAAATTAATGGTATCGAGGAAAGGCTGAAATCTGGGTGGACGAGATTTTGAAATCCAGTCAATTTCAGGAAAATTAAAAGTCCCCAGCGATTATTCTAATGTTAAAAATTGGACTTCGAAATCAATTTAAAAAAATTTCACAAAGTTTTTGCATCATTATCGGATGATGAATTAGGCGGGTTGTAAATACATCCGAGAATCGCCTTTTGCCGGGGCGACAGGATAATGGATGCGAAGCAGTAATTACCAGAGAATGACGTAACATCTAGATAAAAAAGGGAAGTGCTTAAATGAAGATTTAATATAGAGAAGACAACCACCACCACGCTTACTAATGCGGTCTTGACGGTAGAGATCGTACTGGTCTATGACAAGCAGAGAGTCGGAAATTAAGGGATGGGTCCAAGATTCAGTTACACATAAAACATCGGGCATTAACTCGAAAGCAATGGCTCTCAGTTGCGCCATCTTATTTAAAACAGATCTAGCATTAAGTAATATGACATCTAGCGTAGTTCGAGTATCCAAACTAGGGTTATCGTTGCTTATAAAAAAGGAAGACTTGGTGGTGGGGAAGTAAACTGTAGATAGGAAGGTGCTGGCGGAAAATAAAATGGCTGCTGTCTGCAATTAGCTAAGCTGTTACTGCTAACTAAATTAGGATTATTGTAGAGAAACATATTTGGGTGGTATCCATTGAGAGGAAGGCTATTTTTCTGCGTTAGCGAAAATAGGAGGCCTATAAATAGGATTTTGAGGAATACTGGAATAATATGGGGGGAGAATAAGATTTGAAAACGGAACAAATTGTTTTGGAAAACTGGTACCGTAAGGGGTATGGTTAAATAATGGGGCAGGCTGAAAAGTTGATTGGTTGGGATAATTGCTAAGGAAATTTAGGGTATGTATGGTAGATGCTGGAGGGTTAGGAGGTTTCCCAACTTTAATAACGTTTTTCTTTTTGGAACTTAAGTTTGGAGCATAGTTTGACTTGCCCAGGTTTCTGCTAAGTTTATTAGATTGGACAGCTGAGACCGGAGTGGATAGCGTGGAATGGGAACGAGGTGGACTTGACCCAGTTTTGTTGACTAAGTCAACAGTAGGAATACAAGGAAAACTACGTTGAAACGGAGAAGCAGTCGGTCTTGGCACTTTAGACGGAGTTACTGACATTAAAAGGTGGGCTAACGACATGGCTGATAGCTACTGCGTTTGAAATTCCTATTCGCGAGGAAGAAGGCGTTAATGGATTCTTTGGAAAGAAGAGCGGGAGTTGAAGTTAAGGAGGTTTTTGAACCGGGCACTATAGGAGATTGCTGTATCGTCTCGTTATGGTTTGCATAGCCATGACCAGACTTATGGATAATGGATTGAGAGGCCGAAGACCTATGCAAGAGGGGAGACACATTCCTTCGCTCAATCGGTGTAAGATCCCGACAAAGGAAACATTTTGTATCTTCTAGATAACGAGAAATGCGACCTCGTTGTGCAAAATGGAGTCCACCTCGATTGGTGAAAAAGGGTGACTAATATAGGTGGATTTTTGCTACGTGAGGAGAGGCGTTTGGCTTCCGCTATTTTGTATTTGAAACCGCACGAGTACAGGAAGTTTACGGCAACGTCAATGGGTCGTCTGTCCCGGGAAACATTTTTTAAAAGAAAATTATAATTTCGTTTCTGTCGGTCTGATGTTTCACTGGCAACCAAATGGACGAGAGAATCCAGACGCTGACATTCCTGAGAGGGAAGAGCAGAGATGTCGCCGTCGAATAAGTTCTCCAGTATAGAGAGAACTGATCCAAACTTTAACATAAAATCATTACAATTTTGTAAAGCACAGAGATCAAGCTGCTTAGCTTTAACGATTGGTTGCATATGCATATCACTGCTTTGACTACTTGATGCAACCAAGCAACGCTTCGGTGCAATGGCTGAGAGCTTGCGACGAGCCGAGATTTTCGTTCTCATTTTTGCTAAGAGGCTTTAATTTGGTCAAACTTTGAAAAAAGCAGGTGAATAATATTCTGCGACAAATGATTTTTCCAAAATTTTAACTAGGGACCTTTATATGTGCTTGGGAAACTTCTTAGTATAACAGATCCACCTGACTAATAACGAGGCTATATAGGTTGAAAGCGTTGACTCTAAATGTTCACGCCTGTAGAAGTGGACGAGCACCACAGGTATAAGCAGTTGATAGAGTGTTAAAAGTGCAAAGTTTTTATCAAAAAATCAGTTAGTAATTAAAGCTTTGGATAAGGAAATTCTGAAAAAATAGAACTTTCACTTAGCTTTTAAAAACGAACTGCGTGCCTTGACCTTGACGTCTTATTTCGAAGCTCGACGAACTGACGGGGTTAAAACTACTGAGTTTTAATTTACTATTTGCGAGGAAGAAAGCGTTAATGGATTTGTTGGGAGAAAAGTGGGAGGTCAACTTAAGGCGGTTTTCGAACCTGACATCAGAGGAGATTGGTTTGCCGGTGCGTTATGGATTGCATAACCGTGACCGGATTTATGATAATAGACGGAGAGGCCAATTACCCATTCGAGAAGGACACCCATTTATAGCTCTATCGGTGTAAGATCCCGACAAAGGAAAACTTTTGCTATTTGTAGATAACGAGAAATGCCTTCTCGTTGTGCAAAGAAGAATTCCATCTTGATTGGGGGAAAAGTGACTAATATGGGAGGATTTTTGATACGTGAGGAGGGCGTTTGGCTTCCACTGTTTTGTAATTGAAGGCGCATGAGTATAAGAAGTCGATGGTGACGTCAAATGGTTGTCTGTCTCTGGAAACATTTTTAAAAGAAAATTATAATTTCTTTTCAGTCGGTTTAATGTTTCATTGGCAGCCAAATTGATGAGAAACTCAAGACGCTGAGAGGAAATATCAAAGATTAAACCTTTGACTAAGTTCCCAAGTATGGAGAGAACTGATCGAAATATGAAGTCATTTCAATTTTCTCAAGCAGACAGGTCAAGCTATTAAGCTTTAACAACTGGTTGCATGTTCACGGCACTGACATGACGTCTGGATGCGACCAAGCAACGTTTCTGTTAAACGGCTCAAAGCTTGCGACGAACTGAGAATTTCGTTCTCATTTTTGCTGGAAGGAGGCTGTATTTTGATAAAACTTTAAAAAATCAGACAACTACTGTTTTTGTGACAATCAAGCAGATCTTGCGATCGAATTTCAATGATAATTAAAGGGTTATCAAAATATACACTGTTTAAGGATGCACAAAATACGAAATACAGGATGCAAGTGAGCAATCAGCAGGCAAAAACTACCAAAACTCAAATGGGGAAGGGCAAAGATAATTCCAGTGCTCAGGGGAAATATTTTCAAAAAAATGCTGAAGAAGTTTATTTGTCCTAGACAATTCGTTTTTTATAATATTTTACACTTAGTTTTGAATAATATTTCGAACAATAGGATATTTCGCAAGCAAAAAATCAAAAGAGAAATGTGATTGGTAATAAATTCCAACGCAAATGTGCGCTGAAAAGTATTCGTCATTATATGGCAAGTCGGAAATGATGCACAATGTTCACATCATTGTGCACTTACCGAATGATGTCCAACGACATGGTCCCCTTGATAGTTTCTCATCTTTCCAATTTGAAAGGTATCTAGGAAAATTAAAGCGCATGCTTAGGAAATTATATCAGCCTTTCCAGCAAGTAGTCCGTTGCAGGAAGAGTGGCAGCCGTTAAGTGGTCCATCAGAATGGACTTTTACCTATGAACACCGTGACGGCCCACTACCACCATCAGGTGGATATTTTACATAGTTTCAGTATATTAAGAACAAAAGGGTAATAATTGGTACGACGCCAGCAGATGGGTCACTTCTGGTTGATGATAAGTAAGTATATTTACAGAACATTGTCCGCTATCCAAGTGAAGACAAAGGCTTAGTGTTTGTAGAGTATGAAAATGTTGAAGGTTTGCTTTTGATTATCCTGAAAACTCTTCTTTTATAAACATTTATAAAGCTACAGTAGGAAACGAACTCAAAACAAACCCATTGCCGTCCATCGTCCGGAAATATGCCTACTTCCCCATGGACGGTCACTTTGTCCTAATCAAAATCACTGAACGTTGGGACACGGAGGACTGACAGCATGGACTCTGCGTGTGGTGTGCCACGCATGCCCCAGACATGATTCTGATTATGAAGAATGCGTCGGATGGTAACTTTCACTTATATTCTCGTATAAGGGTTTCGTTCTTATTATAACTCTCACCGTTCAACGGTCGCTGTCCACCAATCCTCAAACCCAACAGTCCCAAAGCTATTGATTCGTAGACAGTGAAGTGAGGCAGTGAATGATACGATAAATATTACATTCTTATTCCTTGTTTTTCTGTCGGGTAGCAGCTAATTGTGTCCGATGATGAAATGCATACTGGACGTCACAGAAGGACTAAATATGCCTGATAGATTCCAACGTTTACGTAACAAACATGCCGTCCCTCTCATCTTTACCTCGAGGTCAAGGTCAGGGCACGAAGCTCGTTTTTGAAAGCTAAGTGAAAGTTCTATTTTTTCTGGATTTCCTCATTTAAAGCTTAAATTACTACCTGATTTTTGGATAAAACATTGATTTTTTAACACTTTATCAACTGCTTATACCTGTGGTGCTCGTCCTCTTCTACAGGTGTGAACCTTTAGAGTCACATTTTTCACCCGTTATAGCCTCGTTATTAGGCAAGTGGATCTGTTATACTAAGACTTTTGTCAAGCACGTATAAAGGTCCTTAGTCAAAATTTTGGAAAGAAATTTGTCGCAGAATATCATTTGCCTGATTTTTCCTAAGTTTGACCAAATTAAAGCCTCCTCCTACCAAAAATGAGAACAAAAATCCCAGCTCGTTACAAGATCTCAGCCATTGAACCTAAGCGTTGCTTGGTTGCATCTAGTTGTCACAGCAGTAATATGCATATGCAACTAGTTGTTAAAGCTAAGTAGCTTGATCTCTCTGCTTTACAAAAGTTTTATGATTTTATGTTAAAGTTTGGATCAGTTAACTGATTTAGTTAACAGTATAGAGAGAATCCTTTCTATACTGGGGAACTTATTCAACAGTGACATCTCTACTCTTCCATCTCAGGAATGTCAGCGTCTTGACTCTCTCGTCCAATTGGTTGCCAGGGAAAAATTAGACCGACAGAGAAGAAATTTCAGTTTTCTTTAAAAAAATGTTTCCCGGGACAGACGACCTTTTGACTTTGCCGTAGACTTTCTGTAGTCGTGCGGCTTCAACTACAAAATAGCGGAAGCCAAAAGCCTCTCCTCACGTAGCAAAAATATACCTTTATTAGTCACATTTTTTTAACCAATCAAGGTGGACTCCATCTTTGCACAACGAGGTCATATTTCTCGTTATCTAGAAGTTGCAAAATGTCTCCTTTTTCGGGATCATACACCGATGGAGCGAAGGAATGTGTCTCCCCACTCGCATAGGCCTTCGGCCTCTCAATCTATTATCCATAAATCTGGTTGTGGCTATACAAACCATAATGAGACGGTACATCAATCTCCTCTGGTGCCCGGTTCAAAAACCTCCTTAACTTCAACTCCCGCTCTTCTTTCAACGAATCCATTAACGCCTTCTTCCTCGCGAATAGGAATTTCAAACGCAGTAGCTATCAGCCATGTCGTTAGCCCACCTTTAATGTCAGTAACTCCGTCTAAAATGCCAAGACCGACTGCTTCTCCGTTTCAACGTAGTTTTCCTTGTATTCCTACTGCTGACTTAGTCAACAAAACTGGGTCAAGTCCGCCTCGTTCCCATTCCACGCTATCCACTCCGGTCTCAGCTGTCCAATCTAATAAACTTAGCAGAAACCTGGGCAAGTCTAAGTATGCTTCACACTTAATTTCCAAAAAGATAAACGTTATTGCAGTTGAAAAACCTCCTAGCCCTCCAGCATCTACTATACATACCCAAAATTTCCTTCGCAATTTTCCCAAAAAAAACCTCTCAGGCTCCCCAATTTATTAATTCTACCCCTTACGGTAACATTTTTTCCAAACAATTTGTTCCATTTTCAAATCTTTTGCTCCCCCCATATTATTCCAATATTCCTCAAAATCCTATTTTAAGCCTTCTCCTATTTTCGCTTACTCAGAAAATATCCTTCCTCATAATAGATACCACGCAAACATGTTTCTCAACAATAATCATAATTTAGTTAGCAGTAACAGATTAGCTAATTGCAGACAGCAGCAATTTTACTTTCCGCCCGCACCTTCCTCTCTACAGCTTAATTCCCCAACACTAAGTCTTCATTTTTTATAAATAACGATAACCATAGTTTGGATACTCGAACTACGCTGGATGGCCCAACTGAGAGCCATTGGTTTCGAGTTAATGCTTGATGTTTTATGTGTAACTGAATCTTGGACCCATCCCTAAATTTCCGAATCTTTGCTTGTCATAGACCAGTATGATCTCTACCGTCGAGATCGCATTAGCAAGCGTGGTGGTGTTTGTATTCTCTATATTAAAGCTTCATTTAAGCACTTACCATTTGATCTAGATGTTATGTGATTCTCTGGTAATTACTGCTTCACATCCATCATCCTGTCGCCCTGGCAAAAGGCGATTCTCGGATGTATTTACAACCCGCCTAATTCATCATCCAATAATGATGCAAAACTTTGTAAAATTTTTTAATTGGTTTTGGAGTCGAATTTTAACAATAAAATAATCACTGGGGATTTAAATTTTCCTGAAATTGATTGGATTTTAAACTTTTGTCTACCCAGTTTTAAGCCTTTCCTACATACTATTTAGTTGTCTAACTGCTTTCAGCTGGTTCGCTGTCCAACGAGATACAAGCATATTTTAGACCTGATTTTCACAAACGATATTGCTCCCCTCTTTGTTGATTTTAAGCAGGACCTCTTCCAAAGTGACCATACATTAATTTACTGTTGCCTTACGATTGTCTCATCGAAAAAGGCTAGCGCCGTTCGTACCTATCATTCTATGACCTCGCAGATATGAGCAAAATTAATAACTTCTTGGACTCATTGGACTGGCATCATCTATCTTCCATGAACGACGCAGCATGTCTTGGGGAATTCATATCAGTCGTTTCAAATAACATCCTGGAATTTGTGCCAACCAAAATTGTCAAGCACTACGCTTCGGAATCCACCGTTCCTCACTTTCTTTTGCCACGACTTAAGAAATTGAGGAAGCAGTTAAAAGATCAATATACTACTTTGTTATCTGTACATCTAAGGATCGCAGAGATTTTTTACTAAACGAGATTATTAACTACATCCGTTAATAAACGAAGCTAAGAATTTCAATCTCGAAGACTCTGAAAGGGCAGAATTGTTTACTGCGTTCTTTGCAAATCATCTTACGATGGATTCTGAACTGGTTCCGACGTTTCAAGCATCCTCATTCAATGCTATCAGCACCATTGATTTCTCCTTAGAACTAATTCGTAAACAAATAATTCGTCTAAAAAACTCGCACTCTTCGGGAAACTGATGGTATTCCAAACTCATTTATTAAGAGAGTGCCGAGCTTCCCCCAATTGTTTAGCAAGATATTCTCAGTTTATCTTTTAAATGGATTCTTTCCTGACTTATGGTAACATATATTATTCTTTCAGTCTTCAAGTTGGGATTTCGTTCGGACGTAAATAATTATCAAGGTGTTCACGAAACCCCGGCTCTAGCAAAACTTATAAAAAAAATAATTGTTATCAAATTCTCCACTTTTGCTTAGAAAATAAGCTCTTAAGCGACTCGCAATATGGTTTTCTACCGGTAAGATCATGCGAAGTGTGTCACTTAGCTTTTCGTTACCTCATCACCTCTCTTCGTAATGAGCAGCAGTCAGGGATTATGATCTACTTTGACCTGAGCAAAGCCTTTGACAAGGTACTGCACAGACGTCTCCTGGTGAAACTAAAAGCCCTCGGAATCCGGTCTAATCTCCTTGAATTCATTGGTTCCTTATTGTCTAACCGCAGCCAGAAGGTTTCAGTATGCAATAGCTTGTCGACGCCTCAGCCGAGCACGAGTGGCATTTTTCAAGGCTTGGTTCTAGGTCCTCTTCTCTTCATTCTGTACATAAATGAAATTTCAACTATACTCAAAAATTTACAAAATTTCGTTTACGCGCACGATCTCAAGTGCATTTATTCATTTTCTAAAGACACTGCCAATAGTAGCGTTGAGAAAATCAACACTGATTTACTTATGTTCTCACGTTAGAGATCGAGGTGGCATATGGAATTTTCTCCATCCAAAAGTAAATTCATGTGTTTTGGCCCCGCCAAGCTTCCTGGACCCCTAGTATTTCAAAAAAGTACACTTTTAGAATGATCAGCTATAAGAGACTTAGGTCTAAGTTACACGAATAAGCTAGCACTATCGCCTCATGCAGATCAAATTTCTGCAAAAGCTGCATAGATATGTGGTTTTATATCACATAATTTCTTCCTTCTGGAAAAAAACGTTAAGCCTGTACCGCATGTTTGTTCTTCCTATCCTAGAATACTGTTGTCCCCTCTTTGGGCTGATGAACGCCTCTGACCGCAGTAGGATAGAAAATGTTCAGAGGGTTTTTACTCGAAGACTATTTTCTCTTCCTGGATCCTGTTTCTCTTATACGGAGAGATGCAAGTTAGCAAACATTAAATTTCTGTGGGATAGAAGACGCGAAGCCAGTCTCTGCTTCCTGTTTCGCGTTTACTCTAGCTCAAATCTCCCACGAATTAACGCTCTCGCTCCAGTAGATCCACCCTATGCCATTTGTAATTCCTCCATGATCATTTCACCACCCCTTAGCTCCACAACTAACCGGTCTCAGTTTTTTACCTCCAAATATGCTTTCATATGAAATAATCTACCACTGCAAATTAGGTTGTCGTCTACATTAGCTATTTTCAAAACCAAATTAAGCAAACATTTAACTTCGGAAGATATAAAGTCCTTATTTTCTGTTTCCTTCCCAAACTCACAACTTTTGGATTTTGAAAAGGGTCCTTCTGGTATTTGAGGCAGCTCCCTTGATATTATATTGGTCTCTGATTATATTTCCATCATCCTCTGCATAGTAAATCTTTGCATTTACATTTACTTTTTCTTCCCCTCCTTTTAAACTAGCATTGCCAACTCACCTCCATGGTGGTTATAAACAGTAGCTCTGACTGTTATATTATCTCTCCACTGTCAAGGAGCGTTCTAAATTCTTATACGTTGTCAGCAACATCACAATACTTTCCCATTGCTAGTTCCAATCCTGTCAACTCTAGCTATTAATTTTTTGTTAAGCGGTTTTTTTTCTCCTATTTTTTTTTAAATTGGCGGCTCGCCGAACTCTGCCCCCAATTTAACCGTAGAAGTTTTTTACTTCTTCTCTTCTAGTTCGCCGTATATGCGAAATATTTTTGACTATTGTTTTAAAAATGGTAATTCGTTGTGAATCGGATATGCCTACTATACTGATCATCTCTGCTGTTCATATGCCTGCTTACATAGTGCAGCAATTATCCACTTTGTATTTATTTATACCACGATACTAAGTTTGTAATGATGGGGCCCTCTGGGGCTTAAATACGACCAGGAACCATCTCTGCAGCCCGTCCGTCGCTTCTCCCGGATCTCAACCGAACAGCCATCCAACGGACTTAGATTATTTTTGTACCTAGGTTCCCTTTTCCATTAGTTTCCTACTGTACTTAGGTTACTAGTATATTGTACACATCCACGTCTTATTTTCCTTCTGGGTCGCTGCTTGTACGTATCGGGCACGTTACACCGATTCGTGTCTGAATTAGGCGGTCAAGGTCGGATCCGATTCGCGTCCAATTTGAGTCCAAATTGTTATCAGGCCACGGCTCTAGTCACATATGCTAAGAAAAGAATTGCGGAAATTTTCATGACTGTGGTATGGACTCCAAACAAATTCATATTTATTTATTGAGTTAATAAAATCAGCAAGCGTATTTTTCGGTTAAAACATGAAGTTTCCGGTGTTTAGGGTCATCAGATCCCTCTCGGTCCAAATTCTTATCAAAGAACTGGCTTGCAAAGTGCCCTATTTTATTTCAGAAAATATCTGTATTATTATGTGAGAAAATTTTTTGCTTTTTTATAGATTCAGCTATGCTGTGACTTTTTCTAATGCTATTAGCGAGAGCATTCCATATCATCGCATATTTTAGGGAATATAAGTTCAATCGCTGGGCTTTTTGAAGTTGGGGATTCTTAAGGTATTTTTGTTATTTCAAGTTGCTCGAGGGCCGTTATGAGTTGATGTTATATTCATTCTGAGAATATATTGGTCATGTGTGACCTTGAACAGAAAAATGAGACCATGTTGGAGTTTTCTGCTCCAGAGGAGTCGAAGACTGTATTTATTGCATAAGCCAATATATGAACCTTGTATGCCATCAGATTTGGACAAAGATCTGGTAAAGTGTCTTTGAATGTCTTTGAATTTCTTCCGGACATCTGAGGGCATTATACCAAAGAAAAATGAGCAGTAATCCAGAAGAGGTAATACGAACATTTTAAACAGATGCGTATTTATAGTATTTGAGGTGAAATTTTAACATGAATCCGCATAGGTGAGAGGCTTTTGGTGATACTAGTTTAACGTGGGGGTTAACTGAAGACTATTTGTAGAGCTCAGTCCTAAGTTTTTGTATGGATAGTGATTCTTTTATTTCGTAATCATCAAAAAAATATGGGTGGCAGTTTTTGTTGACCAAAGATCATTAGATTGAATTTGTTCGGTGAGAATGACATCTGCCATTGTTCACTCTAGTGATCTGCGATGGTAGTGTGCACATTAGTCACTGTCGGCACATTATAAGCGTATGCGAGTTTAAGATCTTGTGCATATATAAATGTTTTTGCAGTGGTCGATATGGTCGATAGGTCGTGAATATATATGAAAAAGAGCAGGGGACCTAAGATGGTGCCCTGTAGTACTCCCACAGAAATTTGAGATTGGCCTGAGACAACGTTTTGAATCTGCACTACTTTGTCGGTTTTGGAGGTAAGATGTGAGAAAGTCAAGTCGGGGAGGCCGTATGCCATGTCTTATTATTTTCGTTATAAGCCTTTTATGTGGGACTTTCTCGAAGGCTAATTTGAGATCAAAGTCTGCTCTGGCTACCGTATTTCCTTTATTTTTGTTGCTGGAAATTAATTACAGAAAATTAAAATGACATGTCTGGAGGGAGTTATGAGGTTGGTGTTTGTCAGTTAATTTAGTCTTTTATTAAAAACAATTTTTTTAGAATTTTGGCGATGGTCGTTGTTCTGTGAACACCACGATAGATTTCGATATTAGATCGGTTACTGTTTTTATGGAGTTATGCAATGCTGGAATATTACCATGTGGCCGGAGAAGTTGCGTTCGCTTGAAGTAACGTGAATAGTTGACCAAGAAGTATTCGTGTATATATTATATGGTTAATTATACATGGAAGTATTTTATCATTCCCATAGGAAGGAGACTTGGGTAGTTTTCGGAGAGCTGTTTTTACTGTTTGTTCACTAAAATCGATCTTACTAAGTGAACAAGCGGTTAGTTTGGTTGGTTGTGGCATAGGTTCATCATCTACTGTATAGTTGGTGAAAAAGTACTTGCTGAAAAGATTGACTATTTTATTGTCATTTGTTATTATTTGTCCCGAGTCCGTGATCATAATTTGAGGCCTTGATTTTCGGTAATTTTTCATTTTCTTTTGAAAATTTTGGGCTTTTTGTCTTGAAGATTCAAACACAAGTTGTTCTGTAGCTTTCAGCTTTTTTGTTCTCGTTTTGATAGCTAGGTCATGTATTTCTTTAATTCATCGCAGTGTGGAAAGGTAACTAACACGAGGGTCCTGTACGTGTTTATTTTAGTTTTTTAAGTCGCTTTGAGAGAAAATTTTGTATTTTTGGCTTTTGCGAGGGAAGCCTTCTTCTACTAGGGTATATCTTATACTTGTTAGGGATGAAAATAGAAGGTTACTTGCTTCTCTTGAGGATGTTGTTAGAAGTTGACTCCAGTCGAGTAATCTCATTGAGTCTTGGTCAAGTTTTTGAGGATTTATTTGACTGATGTTAGAATCATGTGCTCGTTTTATGTTTATTGGGAGCATGGAAGTTATATTTTGTGATTACTATCAAACGTTATGCTGTCATAATGTATACATATAGGCCAAATATCATTGGTGAGAATAATGTCAAGTATGCTGTTTACTTGGGTGGGTTTATCATCTACTTGAGTCCAGTTGTGAAATGCAATGAAAGATAACAGTTCGTCATGTTTGGTTGGGGCTGAGCGCTCGATCCAATTAATAGCTGGGCGGTTTAAATCACATGTTTTTATCTTATATTAACTGTCATGTTTGATATATTTTCCATTAAGTGGTTAAGGCCAGTAAATCAGTACTATATTCAGGGGGAGAGTAGAGACATCCGTTTATTATATTTTTGCGGTTCTGAGTTTGTATCGTGGAAGAATCATTTGGAAAATGAAGAGCAATTTGTTCAAGTGTAGTTTTGGCGTAGATCAAACATTCTTCACCTCGTTTATTTAGACGGTCCTGTCTATAGGAGTTGTATATTACGATAAACAGTGATTCAGTAGATATAAATACATTTGCCCATGTTTCAGTGATGCAAGTCATATCCGGGTTATAAATTTATATAAAGATATTGCGTTGAGACATTTTATGAACCATCGATGTTGCGTTGATTAGAGCTATGCTTAGGACATTGGATATGGAGATGAAAAAACAAAAAAAACAATTACCTAAGGTTTTTTGCAAGTTTGATGGGCTAAGAGAGGGGAATTGTGTGATTGCTGTTAGACTTTTTGACGGGTACGGTGGGATTTAGGTGAAGGGTTTAGGTCTAAGTTGCGGAGGTTTATTGATTAGAAGGTAATTGTGTCTAAGGGGGATTTCTGTTGGGAATGGTTGTGCCTAGTTAGTTCGTTAGATGATCGTGATATCTCATGTAAGTTGGAAAACTTTAATGTTTCAGGTTATTGCGACGCCATGGAGGTTGAAAAGCCATGGTGGTAATCTAAAGACTTGTATTTTTCGATATGTTTTGTAAGTAAGATTTGGGGTTTACCTAATTCTTTGGCATTTAAAAATAAGGCTTTTGGTCGTGACGGCATGCGTACTTCTGCATCTGTAGGACTTGACACGGATGTGTTTGAGTTTTGATAGTTTGGGTGGTGAGCTTTTTGTGTTAGTAATTGCTTGTTTCTTGGTGTCACTGTAGTCACTATTGGCGTCACCGTAGTCATTATATTATTATATATTACGTTATCTTGACTGGGTCCAGCGTCTCGGTGTTCATGCTGTTCAAAGGTGCTTTGAGTGTATGGGAGTTTCTGTTTTGGCTGTTGAGGACTTCCTATTCTAACTGCTTTTGCAGTTGTGTTGTTTGCCGTGGATGTCGGAGGTAGAAGAATACGTTGCATGCTCAATTTAAGGAATTCTGTGTTGCTTATTTCTTGTCTGTTCTATGGTTTTATTGTGAAGTTGTCTTCGCTGCATTGGTGTTAAGTCTTGACCTTGTTAGTATTTAAGGGTTTGGAAACTTGATTAATGGTGGATTATTTTAGTATTATTTCAGCCTCAGTTTCGGTAAAGAACGTTAATAATACTGGTCTATTGTGACTTTTTGAAATAAGTCTTTTGGTGGAAGCTATTTGTACGTTAAGGCCACATGAGTGTAAGGTTTGCAGGATGGTTGCCGATGGGTTTATAGCTTGCGGGAAATTGTGAAGAATTATATTATTTCTTCGTTTTGATCTATCGGCCACTTTGGAGGAAATCAAATGTACGATAGACTCTATTTGTGGAGAGCTGGTGACATTTTTTGTAAATGAATTTGCTTCTAACAGAGAATCGAGGATGGAAAATGGAGATTCGTGTTTCTCTACAAACTGCTGTATGCGCAAGTTGGCAGAGAGGCCAATTTTGTCGATAGTAACTGTTGTATCCATCATTTTTTCTGCTTTAATTTGATGGAGTTGTACGATATTTTGGATGTTAAGTTACGACGAAGCTAAGACACTAATATAGCAAGATACTTTGATAAGCGTGGTCAAAAACTTCAAAAGAGTATTCAAATTTTTGACTTATCTTGGAGTGGAAGGAGCGCTTTTCAGTTTAGGAGCTACCGGAAAAAATATTTTACACAGGAGTTCAGGTTCTCTTTGAAGCTTTTGACTTAATCGTTTTGCTGTGGTATAAAATGACTTTGACTTAAAAAAACAACTTAAGTAAAACATTTTTTGGAAGGGGAGGGGGGATGGGTGTGAATGGGATTGGAGCGAATTTTTTTCGGAGTATCTTCGAGTAGAGAAATACAATAACATAATGGAAAGGAGAATATTCACGCACATAAGACAAAGAAGATTTAAGCCATTGCTTAGCCTGGATGAGTTTGGCTGTTTTAACCCAACTGATTAATAAAACTGGAAATAAGCTGCAATAAAAATAAATTTCCGAAAGCTAAGTTAAAATCTCAAATTTTAACATATGTTTTTGTTTCTTGCTGAAGTTATTAATTGATGATGAACTTTTGAATTTCTATTACCTTTAAACAATTGTTTATACCCGTTGTTGATGTATTTAACAACAGCTGGAAATATTCAGCCTCACACTGCTTCACCCGACCTATCCTCACTTTTCGTTCGCGTAACTCCACGTAAAAAAAGTATAATTCCAAATCACCAGCATAGAACTAAAGGTGAAAACATATGCAATTTCAATTTTCCATTTTATTTTCGATATATCAACCAGTTGTAAATCTATATCGGTATAAAAATTTTACCCTGCATTATGAATGGTCTGGACTTTTGCTTTGTTTCCAATGATTTTGTCACTCTAACACGCCCACCTTGCGAGGTCACCCTTTAAAACTACGCACAGGTCAAGAAAGGGTCAATGGACGCAAGTACTTCTTAAGTAACAGAGTGATTGCAGCGTGGAACGCTCTGCCCACGTATGTTGTCCTCTCCATCACCGTGAATTCCTTTAAGCGCAAACTCGACGCTTTTTAAGCCTTCTAGTTCAATTGCACATAATCATACTACTCACAATACTTGAGTAGTCTTTTAAGTGTATTTTGTCGACTAGCCGAAGGCTGCTTGTTTTTCCCATATCATTTTGGAAGCGTCTTTTCAATTTTCCTTATGTATCGATGTTTCCTTAGGCACTTTTTAACCAATTGGGATCTGAAAAGCGTTCACCTATCTTTATCTTAATAAAACTGAACTGAACTGTATCCTGCGTAGATTCCACTCAAATTTTCCACAAAGGACAAAAACAACAATCTCAACTCGTCGTTAGCTACCTACCTCGTGTTGCTTGATTAAAACTAGTAGTCAAAACATTGACGTAAATATGCAACCCATAATTAACGCTTAACAACTTGATCCATCCGCTTTAAGGAACTGCAATTACATCGTGATGAAGTTTGGATCTATTTTATCAAATACTTGGTAACCTGCTCGATGGTAATAAAGCTGATGTTCCCTCTCAGGACTGCAAACATCTCGACTTGCTTGTTCACTTGTTCACCAGCGAGGCTTTTGACAGACAGAAAGGTAAGCATGATTTTTCTCCCAAAAATGCTCCCATACACAGACGCCCAGATGACGTAACTATATACTTTCTGTACTCGGATGGTTTCCACTACAAAATACTGAAAGCAAAATGCCTCTCTTCGCGTAGCGAGAATCCTCGTATCTTAATTAAACTGTTTTAAACAAGTGAGGTGGACTCAATCTTTGCTCAACAAGGTCAAACTTCTCGCGATTCTGGAAATGACAAACCTTTTTCCTTTGGCGAGATTTTACACCAGTGGAGCGAACAAATGGGTCCCTCCTGTCAAATATATCATCAACTTCTCAGCCTACTTTTCACAAGTCTGGTCGTAGTTCCACTAACCTCAAGGCATCGGTTACTCCATCTCCTCAGGTATCCAGTTCAGACAGCCTCTCCACTCCACCTCCTACTTCGTTTCCCCCTAATCCAAAAACGCCCTCTGCCGCTTGAAACGATTAAAGTTGATGTTCGATGCTTTTAGCCCTGTCACAAGCCCACCTTTAATATCCGAAACCCCATCTATAGCACTTAGACCAGCTTACCCGTCGAAAGCCCTTAGACCGACAGCTTCCCCACTTAAACCTAACTGTGCACAATCGCTCAAAATCCTCAAATTCAAGATTAGTTAAAATTGCTTATTAGTTGAAGATTTTGAGATATTTACCACTCAATTATCATCTTCATTTATAATTAGTATACTTCTGTACCCTGGCTCCTTAGTCATTGCAAGCAACCCTCTAAATCCTCATCTCAATATATAAGTAGTTTACTTCTGTACCCTAGCTCCCAAGTCGTTGCAACTAATTGTCAAAATCCTCACATATTCTTATACCATTAATATGCTAGACGATAAAGTAACCATCGATCAACTAGATCTCTCAGCTATCTTAAGTTTGCAAAACTTTATCGAAAAATATGAACATTCATTTACGATTCTTAACTCGCTACCTTACTCAAAATCTTTTACAAACAACCTGACATGAGTACCCCAAATAGAACCAGCCATACACTTAGTATCATCAGAGGTCGCTGATATGTCCAAACGCAGGTTTAACATCACTATACGCAATATTCCCCACACAATTAACCTAACATCATCAAGCCAACAACTCATACAGTTGTGTGGTCTTAACATCAGCATAGCTTCCACCAAAAGGCTTAACATGAGAAGCAAAAATGAGCCAGTGTTAGTGACTTTCTACTCACTAACCGAAGCTGATATAATACTAAGAAACCCTGAAGTAAACTAAACTCTGCAAAAATGAAAATAATTCATAGGTTCACACCCCAAACCTATGCAAACGACGTGAACTAAAGACCAGAAACACACAAAGCAAACAAGATCATCATCATACCGTCTCCTCAGTGGAACTTCTAGCAAACACCTCCAATTCCAACTATAATGCAAAGCGTATAATCACGTATAAATCGAATAATCAAAATAGTCTTCCCTTAGGCAAATCTCAGGCAAGTTTATCTTATTCGTGTTCAGACGCTCCTGATACAAAACTATTAACTGCTATCGTGCTTGGGAAAGGAGGTCAGAATCAAACGAAATGAGCACCTCAAAACGCTACAACCTCACTAGAATAGACTGAAGACACTGATCCTGGATCCCAGTAACTTCACAATATTAGATAGTAATATAGCTGACAGTACGGCGGTCCAAATGGTCAACTAGTAACAGAAAATGTCAACCGAGCAACTTATACAACCTCTACCACATCCATTTTTAATCATTAATTAATCCATTTTAAAGTTCAAAAGACAACCCGATTAGTCTGCCACTTAGTATTCCTACACAAATAGCTTTATTAAACACACCATTGCAACCAAAAAGCCTTAAATATGTCAACCTTAGAAATATGAAAACTCCAAACTCTACAAACTCTCATAAAACATGAATTAGCTCTCATTATAACAACTCAACTCCCAGCAACTCCACCTGCATGGCATATGAGTAAGACAACGCACTCTTAGCTCTCAAATTTTGTAGCACTTATGACAATCAAAAGCAGTTACCTTGGCCGACAAACCTCCCAAACAGTAACACCATGTAGTCACAATTACCACCTACTGAATCCCCCCAAATGGGGCATAACATCTACACCCAAACCATGCACGCTAAAACATTCACTTTAAAACCCATACACTCTAAACCCACCACACAAGCAACCCATACACTCATATCCCATCATGCACATTATCATACCTTTCAACAGTAACACAATTCCGTTCCTTTAGCACTGCACAAAATCCTTAATCCTTTTAAGAAATCTGTTTTTTCACAACAGGTTGCCTCTGCCCTATCCGATATTACATAGTTTCGCCTCTATTAATGCGAGATCAATAGTACATAAAATACCATTACTTTGGACATTCGTTTAAAAAGCTAATCCCAATATAGTTTGATTGTTTTCTTTCCAAAAAGCTTACGATGGAATCAATACTGGTTCTGTCGTCTAAGCCATACTAATTCAATGTTATCAGTACCATTCATTTCTCCTTGGAATTAATTTGTAAGCACAAAATTCGCTTAAAATGCTCGCACTCTTCGGGGAATGACGGTATTCCAAACTCAGTTCTCGAGATTGTCGAGCTTTCTAATTGCTTAGCCCTATATTCTCAGTTTATCTTTTAAATGAATTTATTCCTGACACATAGAAGACATCTATTATTCTTCTTCCAGTCTTCAAGTCAGGATCTCGTTTGGACGTAAATAATTATCGATGCGTTCCCAAAACCACGCTTCTAGAAAAACTTCTTGAATAACATTATTTGTAATCCAATTCTTTACTTTTACCTAGAGTATAAGCTTCTGAGCACCTCGCTATATGGTTTTCTTCCTGGAAGATCCTGCGAAGCGTATCACTTAGCTTTCGTTAACCTTTTCACTTCTCTTCGTAGTGAGCTGCAATCATTGGTCGTGTTCTAATTAGACCAAAGCCTTTTACAAGGTACCGCATAGACGTCGTCTGGTAAAAATTTAAGCCATCAGCATTCGACCTCCTCTGCTCGAGTTCATTGGTTCCTTATTGTCAAACCCCATCCAGGAGGTTTTAGTAGATAAAAGCTACTCGACACCTCAGCTGATCATGTTTGTCGATTTTCAAAGCATGGTTTAAAGTCTCCTCCTCTTCATTCCACACAAAAATTAAATTTCAACAGCACTCAAAATTCACAAAATGTCGTTTGCGCTGAGAATCCCAAGTGTACTTACTAATTTTCTAAGGACATAGCTAAAAGATGCGTTTATGAATTCAACACTGACCTACTTATGCTCTCACATTGGAGCTCTAGTTGGCAGATGGAATTTTCTCCACCCAAGTTCACTTTCATGTGTTTTTGTCCCGCAAAGATTCCTGAACCCCTAGTATTTAAATAAAGTACACTTATGAGAACCATCAACCATAAGAGACTTAGGTCTAGGTTACACGAATAAGCTAGCATTATCGCCTCATGCAGATCTTATTTCTGCAAAGGCTGCACATATATGTGGTTTTACTATCACATTATTTCTTCTCTTCAGAAATAAAGTTAAGACTGTTCTGCATTTTTGTTCTTCTCATCCTAGAATACTGCTGTCCCCTCTTTGGGTTGATGAACATCTCTGACGGCACTTATATTGAAAATGTTCAGAAAATGTTTACTCAAACAATATTTTCTCTTCCTGGATCCAGTTTCCCTTATAGCGATAGATGTCGGTTAACAATAATTAATTTTTTTGTGGGTTAGAATACTTGAAGCCGGTCTTTGCTTCCTGGTTCGTGGTAACTCTATCCAAAATCTCCCATGAATTAACGCTCTCCCTCCAATAGATCGAGCTTATGCCACTCGTAATGCCTCCATGATCATTTCACCACTCCTTAGCTCCACAACTTAATGTTCTCGTTTTTGCCTCCAAATTTGCTTTCATCTGGAATAATTTTGCAAACGAAATTTGGTTTTCGTCTACATTAGCGGTTTTCAACACCAAATTACGCAAACATGTAACTTCGGAAGATATAAAGTCCTTACTGTCCGTTTTCTTCACAAACCCGCAATTTTCGGACTTTGAAATGGGCCTCCTCTTCAGCTTGGTTCTAAGCTTCCTCATTTTGTGCCTTCCCATCGGTTCAATATCCGGCTAAATAAAACATACCAGTGTGCGGCACCGAGAGCCATTATCCGTTCTATGAGAAGCGAAGCCTGAACATGCTTTTCAAGTATAATTTTAAGAGGCTTTAGTGATGACAGCTGATGACAAGCACAAGTTTTCACTTAAAGGAAAAACTAAACTAAAAGAATTGTGCATAGTAACGCATTCCCCATCCTTTAGGATGGCAGTTGAGTATGCTCGAAGGAAATTGAGCTCAGGTTCGACCATTTCATTTGCAATCAGAGAAGTGGATTCGTGAAAACCTTTAATAAGGAGATTGCGTTTTCGGTTGAAATGTCTATATGGTGAATTAGTGCTCTGATTTGTTGATGGAGCATTGGTAGCAGGGAGACTTCTATTCGGGTCGGCGATGCTATGTGCGTCAGTACTAACAACGATTCCTAAAGTTAATGGAGAACACCTTTTGAAGGATTTTTCAAATTGTCCTGTAGTACCAGCACAGGATTTCGCTTGGACGTCTATCAATGCGAAGGAGCGTTGCTCTGAGATGGAACCCTATTTTTATGATATCTTCTTGGCCCTTTTTGACTACGATATCCTCCTCTGCGGTTCTTCAAATTCCACAAGCTTTCCAACATCGCCATTTAGTGCATCATCCAGTTATGATGCAGAATTTTTTGTGTGTCCAGAGCATTACTAATTCTGTCTGAGCTGGATGACAATGGTAAGGTGCATGAGTTGGTTTGATATCCCTTTCGAATGAAAAAAATGTTAACTGATTTAGTGAACTCTGCTATGTCTTTTAACTCTACATTAGATATTTTTGAGGAAGCTATATTTCTATACGTAATTTCTTTCGTGGAATTTTTCGTTATTACTGGTGTTCCTCTGGCGACTGAACAATGTCAAGACTCTTTTAGATTGACCATTTCTTGTTGCGAGTTACCGATCTCTTTATCCATCAATATGGATTTTTATAGGATACTTAAATTCCTCATACACTTTTTGTCCTCATACCCGACACTCGTTAATGTTATCAGGCTTTTTGCCCCCTAAGTAGGAGGAGAACTACTAACAGCATATTTGTCTTTGCCATCCTTTCCAGTTTGTATACAATTTCTTATGTCTGATTATCGTGCGAATGTGACCGAGTGGTTTGAGGCATTGGTTTGCTGCCCAGAGGTCGGTCTAGGTTTTTCTGGTGAAGGTTCGACTCCCGACTGCGACATTGATTTTTTTTGCAAAGATAAATGCTTAGTGTCTGTTTTCCATACCTCTTAGAATTCTGTGCGTATGCGTTTAAGATATAAATCTTCCTAAATAAGCGGACGAGAGGTAATAATATTCAACAGCCAGACTTGTAAGAAGCATCCAACGACGCCGCCTTTGTTGTGACTTCTCCTTCCATGATTGAGAGCAGATTCAAGCAGCATATCGCTGGCATGAATTTTGGAAGCAGGTGAACGTTGAAGTATATACTTTTCATAGAGTTCACCTCCGGGAGGTGGAAGAATCCAAGTAAAAGAATATTTGGACAGCCACTGAAGCGTTACGTCCAAGTAAATAACTTCCAAATTTAGTGATTTAGCAATCCACTTGTGAGTTATTTGAAACCAACCTGTCTTCTTCACTAAGGTAGCGACTAAAAATTCCTAATCTCATAAGGGGTTTTAATCCGAACCTACTTTTACACCACGCGTGATGTATAAGGTGTATATGACCATTTTCTGACGACCATGCTGAGACGTGTTCCATGCCATATTTCAACGACTGGAGAGGTGTCTGATTTCTAAGGGGATGGTCAACAACAATTTCGTCGGCATATTTTATTTACAGGCAGTCGTTTGGTCATCTCAAATCGTCAGTTTGGAGGAAAAAGAGGTAAGGAGATAATATGGCACCTTGAAGAACTCCACAGTTTTTTCCGCCCGCCAAGTTGTACAAATGGAGTGCGGGAAGTAACATAGTCTTCGAGCCAAGAGACAGTCTAGGTGGGAGAGCCACGCGTGGGTGTTTTGTTAAGGAAGAGATGGCGCGGGATCGCGTTGAAGGCAAAGGAGTACTCAAAAATGCACATAGATACGCATGACAACCCTTAGCAAAGTCTCGGCACCTAGGGTACTAGGTCTAACCTAATATGCAAATTTTCAGAGGTTGGACAAATTGGATGACAATGGAATAATTATGTTTAAGACGACTCCTTGAACAAGCTTCAGTAAAACAGAAGCGCAGGCTATCGGACGAAAAGGTTTAGGACCAAAATTAATAGATTTTTAAGGATATGAGTAGTTCTAAATGTACGCCAACCTTCAGGAATCTTATACTCCATGCAAACCATTTTGATAAGTTGTCTAAAACAGGCGCTACCTGAGAGCAGCAAGACTCGTGGATAAATGATGAGACACCCACCTTCTTAGCAGCTGGTGAACCACGGATCTTTTAAGGTTTATAGCCACTGTTCCAACTGACACAGGAGAAAAGACACTTGGTGGTAGCAAAATGTCACTTGAAGGAGGATTGGAGTCGGTGGGGCTATGGATAAAATATGCATTTGAAGAGTCTTCATCAGCATGGACATGTGCCAGATTGCTGCATTAGTTAGTAAGGATTCCTCCAGAATTCAGCAGGGGAAGGTGGAAACGAAGATCTCTACGAGGCGAAAACCTGACTACCGAACAGGTCATTCAGTCGGGGAATCTCTCTTTTAGCAGGACGTAAACGTCTGTTGATGAACGTTCACCGATCGTTAACAGGAAGCGCTCCTCCCACTCTGCCTCACTTGCAGCCGCACAGCAGTTAGTAGTACAAGACACAGATTCATAATGCCGAATAAGACAAAACACTGTCCCTTGTATTTTTTCGGCATTGTTAATCTACGTTAACTTCCTTTAGACTGACATGTAGGCCTACTTTGTAGATAAGTTCCTTTTTACGTGCTAAAAATTAAATCAGGGAGAAAAATTTGTCTGGTCTGACCGTAACGGTAGCTGGAGCACGATTCGATGTCGGATCATCTGAGGAAAGCGGGGACCGTTTAAGATATACAAGCCTAAAGCAGACAAATGTTTTGGGTACGTGTCGCTAACCTTATTTTTTCTTTTTGATTTGAGTAACATCGCAGGCGTAAAAGTGGAATAAATTTTTGAAATGCCTAATAACAGAATGATCGAAAACTGACAATGGAGCTCTGTTTTTTGCAGGAAAGAGTTTAGGTTAGGTGGTGAAAACGGGATTGAGTGGCATCAGCGCGAGTATTTAAGGAAATAATATCGTCAACGCCTATTAGCGCAAGCTTACACTGGTTTATTCGCTACATACTCTCTCTCATGAACTTGTATTGGTGGTCTTGTTCATGACGGGCCCCAGCGGTAGAGCTTGATATTCGGTGAGGCACAGATGAATCCCGATTCCAGGGAAGGCTTATGACCCCTTTGCTAGACCCCAGGGGTGGAAAATCTGCCCATTTACTTTTTATTGCCAACTGGCGGTAACGGTCATGATTGGTGGAGTTTAACTCTTGTATTTTCAAGTTGGTGACCCCAACCCGTCGTTAGACTAAATAGATTTTCTCATGATGACGGTCCGGCAAAATTCGGGTTAGTTACGGTCAGCTGACAACGGCTAATAAGAAGAAAGTGTCATCAAGTCTCTTTTTTCTTTGTCCGTAGTCCTCAATGGCATGCAGGTAGGTAGAAGGGTGTGACGGGAGATGCATTGAGGTTGATGCTGAGTGGTCGAAAAAAATTAAGATTACATAAATTATAAGTCAGCGAATACGGAGTGGATTTAGATTCTGCAATCTGAACCCAAACTAAATACGATGTCAACTTTAGATGGGATTTTGGGTTTAAAAAGCAATATTACTTATATTTCTGAATACTATATTATTAATTTCACTTTTTAAGAATGCGTGCACAGAACCCCAAAGTCAATTACGGACTACCCCACCCCGTCCTCCCTACAGTGTACACTGTTAAGGTAAACCCGTACAATCAACCCTGTAAATATATATATATATATATATATATATATATATGAAAGTGTGGTGTTCACCGATCTGGTTAAAGAACACTGATGTTCCGCTGTGCCTTGGAGCTCACTTTAGAGCCCTCGCGGGCAGTCGCATAGCGACTTGAGATATATGTTGATAAGATGGAACCGACAAAGACAAGGGAGACCGGAATGGCCATTTCTGGCTTATTAGCTGTCATCAGCCAGTCATACCCAATCCCAGGTGTGGATCACCCGGGATTCGAACCCACGACCTTTGGACATTGAGTGTAACACTCTACCATTGAGCCACGGGCCCGTTGTTTTGTCGGTTGTGATCGGGAATATGGACTATGAAAGTGTGGTGTTCACCGATCTGGTTAAGGAACACTGATGTTCCGCTGTGCCTTTGAGCTCACTTTAGAGCCCTCGCGGGCACTCGCATAGCGACTTAAGATATATGTTGATAAGATGGAACCGACAAAGACAAGGGAGACCGGAATGGCCATTTCTGGCTTATTAGCCGTCGTCAGCCAGTCATACCCAATACCAGGTGATCCCGGGTGATCCACACCTGGGATTGGGTATGACTGGCTGACGATGGCTAATAAGCCAGAAATGGCCATTCCGGTCTCCCTTGTCTTTGTCGGTTTCATCTTATCATATATATATAAAGAACCGGCATGTGAACAATTGGATTTTCAAAGGCAGTGCAATAAATCTAAAATAACCATTGCTGCGTCAATAGAGCGTACCCGTGGGTCAGTAAACAGAGACAGTAAGTTTTCTAACAAATCAAGTGCCAGCGACCTTAGTTGTTAGCTCCAGCAAAAATTGCACGCGTACCTGAGCTCTGTCCAACTTTGGTCAATTGATGAAGGCAAACTATTGCTGAGCGTTATGGCGTTGGTGAGCCTAAGGCTGAGTCTCATCTGCGCTTTTCAGGCGGGCCGACTGTGTCAGGGGAGCTTTTAATTATAGTTGGCACCCGATTATCGAAAAGGTTAAATCCAGATGCATTATGCTCTGGGTAAGCAAATAATCAATCATCTCAGTTTAGCCCAAAGCTTAAAAACGGCCACGCCGGCAGCCGCACAAACAGGCTACCCAAACTAACTCGGGCTTATTTGGTCCTCATTCGACAAATCATGGCACTGTGATTAAAAAAATTTGCTCACAAACGATGCAAACGGTTCATACATGAGATTTATCAGCTGCGTTATAATCACTTTATGGGACAGAGATTTATGAAAACCTCGCCAACTGGAATTCTCGGCTGTTGCTGTCGCTGCTTCTGCTGCACAAATGGGCAAACGCACATCCTTTGGCTTCGTGAGACAAGCATAAAGGTTGGAACTTAATATAAAAATACAGACAGTGTGTCATCCGTCAAAGACGAACACTAATAAGGCGTATTTAAGGGCAAACGTATCAGATATTTTTTCATTTGATCAAGGTTATAGGTATCATGGTTTGCACGATGGAAATCCACCTTCCTAAGGAGGATGGTTCATCTTGAGATATGCAGACAACACTAAATTTTAGAAAACTACCTTCAAAGAGCAAAATAAAAGAGCATATTATAGTTTCGAGTCTTGGTTATAAACGTTACATACAAGTGAAAATTCCGATAAGTTTAAAAAATGGCTCTGTTGCTCAGCTCCTCTGCTCATCGGCGATTAGGTATCTTAATCAACATCTTCTTCATCCTATCCTCACTCCATACCTCTGCTATCAAGACCTGACACAAGTGAAGCAGAATAAAGAGTGCTTTTTCCGCTTGTCAAAGTAACCCTCTTCTGTCTGAGCTGGATGACAATGGTAAGGTGCATGATTTGGTTTGATCTCCCTTTCGAATGAAAGAAATTTTTACAGGAAAAATATGATACAATGAAAATGGGTCACAGAACAGCAGAAGAATCGCATTTCAAAATTCATCGTAAAAGCCCATCTCTTTCTACAGTATAAGTAAGAGTTGGCAAATACCTTATAGTTATTAAGTGATAAATTAAACATCTCCGGATCCATGAGAATTAACGCTTTTTAAATAAAACTATCGATCCATATAGAAGTGTATAAGTGCAGAAGTGTAACGAAGATCCGATGCAGGCAAACCGAACTTTGTCAAATTTACCGTTTTCCGAATAAGAACCAGAATCTTGTCTTTCAACATTATAATAAACTACATACGGAATACAGGAGGGATTTTGCAAATAAGCCATATTTTAAATCCGATCGAATGACTAAATTCCTTGGAAATTCTCGGCCTCGTGTCGTTATGAAAAGGCGATTTTGGGGAAAATATCACTGAATGCACACGACGGCTGGCTATTCGAAAGGTAATGTCTATTCGAGTTAAAACAAGATGCTTGCGAAAAATTTGAATGGTTGAAGAATTTTCGGTGAAGATCTGATGGAAGACATTTAAAAGCAAGGTGCAACCATATGTGTAACGCAGAACTGCAGCGAATTAATTGTTGAACGTTGATCAATCATTATTCGGACATTTGAATCAAGCGCTCTTCCGTTTGGGCCACAAGTTCGTCTAATGCCGACTACCTTCAGAAACACTCAAAGTCATATTTAAGTAGCCTTCACCAACGTATTTGAGACCACAGAACGGAATTTAGGCGATTGCATCTTGAGTCAGCTCACCAATTGACAGCCCTTTCAGGCGGTCACATAACCGTGGACAAGAAACAGTCGAGAGCTGTTTTCAACAAGGAAAACATAAACTTAAATAGCAATTTCTGGTTCGTTTGATGTCATCAGCCAGCCGGTCTGTCGGTGAGAGTCTGCGGTCTGCATTCTAGTCAGTTTCTGTCAAAAATGTGGGGTAGATGCCCTTCAAGTTGAAGCATGGACCCAACTATATTTCCGCAGAAGCTAAGGTTCTGGGAGAACCCCAACCAAGGCCACTGCTGGGGCAGGTTCCAAGTAAAATGAAATGTAGTGACTAGATGTGGCTATGATTTTTCATTCAACATAGAGAGCCCTACGATGTCAAGGATTGGCCAGGTACGATTATTGAATATTACAGGGTTGCACAATGTCACACCGATTACCTACCCTTAATGCGAATATGCAAAGGTGGATTATAACAGTTTGACATTTCAGAAGAACAAGAAGAGGCGATTACTTGAACATTATTTTGATCGGCCTGATGTTTCAGATTCTCTCTCCAACTCATAATCAGAGATAGTTTCAGAAAAGAGTAATTGTGGTAAAGGTTGCGCACTATCTGTAGGGCGTTATTGCCAGACAAACATTTTACGCTTGCAAATAAAGAGGTCTATCTTTTGTCCCACAAGGTGGGTGCAGGGACGGTAACTGTCGAAGCATCCAACTCACTCGCTCCTTCCTCACTCACCTGCGAACGACTTCAAAATTATCACAAAAGCCTGACGTGGGATCGAACGCAGTGAGTGAAGAGGTTAAACAGCTCATTCACACTTGCTCCAAGTTCCGGTTCATGGCCACATGAAATATATTTTTACACAAAGAAGAAAGGGGTGGCTCGGATCCCAGCTTGGTGTGTGTGCATTGGGGTCACATTAAAAAGTCATTACGATTTGACTCTTCGTTCTGACAGGAGAACCGATTTATGCCATCAGTTGGTAGCCTTTCAAGGCCCTACTTTTAGTGCACCGTGATAGTTTAAAGGTATATCAGGATGTTTATGTTGGGGAACATGCACTGAGGGTTTTGGGACGCAGTCCCCAAGGTCAATCTCACCGTCTCTTCCCTTTTCCAGGCCTCGGTCTGCTGCCCGAGGCGAATTGAAATCTGACAGAGGGAGAGGGCGCAATGGGCTGGACCGGCATGAGCCTGCACCTACGCTTGCAGCCACATTCCCATGTATGGCAGTTTTAATGAGTGCGCTGCGCGATCAACGTGTGCCGGACTCTGATCTGGCCCCGATGTTGGTCCAGCGCGGCCAGTTGTAGGGACACGTGTAAATCTAATCCGACATATACTGACATCTGGCGAATTATTTACTGGATGTGTGGTGGAAGCTAAAATGGATAAAATTCCTTAAAAAGACAAGGATTACCCTATTCGTCTGATGGCGCGCAATTTCGAGCCCATTCGTGCGAAACCGGTACTACAGTCGCCCACAAAAAACTTCTTCGACTGGAAGGCATCGTGACACGACAGTAATCTCTGTACGCCAACTTTTTTCTGAAAAAAATTGAGAAAAGTTAAAACTTCTATGCTTTTTTATTGCAAACTTCACCTAAGCATCATGAAGATACTTCATCCGCCTTCCGTAAAAAACTAGTTATAAGCCTGGGCATAAACTGCATAAAGATTACGTTAATACGAATAATCCCGTCAAAAATTTATGTATGAAACTCAGTATCCACAAGTATTAGAGCACACTGAAAAAGCGTTAGTCTCGTAATATTTTCATGCCACAAGTGATCCAGTGTTGAGCTGCTGCAGGGGATCGACGGCGTGTGGAAGTTTTTCCCCTTAGAAGCCGTTGCAGCATCAGCAAATTCTCACTTATTCGAGAAAGACCTTTCATTCGATTTTGCATAGGAAAATCTGTACTCTCCTTAGTGGCCTCATATATGTCTCGTATGCAGCGAGAATAAAAATGACGTGGCAACCAATAACAAATAATTGCGGTCGCGATTCAGGCCACTTAAAATTATGCAACTAAATTCATTTACAAACACTCACCGATCTCTAACGGAACTCAATCGTTCCGCTCTGCCTTGAGGCGCACTATACAGCCCCGCTAACAGCCTTACAGCAGCTATTTATTGTAAAGGCAGAACGAAAATGCCGAAAAATCCACTGTTCGGCTGCTGGTGGGTCTCGGAGTGAACCCCCAGGCAGAGCGGAACGAGTGAATTTCGTTAGCGATCGGTGAGCCTTTGCTAACGAATTTCAAAATCATCCAACTAAACGGACAAGAAAACAGGCCCATCGCTCAATAGTTAAAACACTGGACTGCTGGTCAACAGGTCACCGGTTCGAGCCTTGGATGGTACACAAGCTAGAGTTGGCCGATGACGGCTTATGAGCCAGAAATGGCCCTTTCAGTCTCCCTTGTCTTAGCAGCATTGTTAATTTGCCATTATTCATTTAGTTATATTTCCTCAGTAAAACATTTCGTGTTTATTCCGCGCATCCCCAGCTCAGAGAACTAGTACACAGCAGCCCTCCACTCCCTCCCTCGAAAAAACTGTTTTTCAACCTGAAGTATTTGCCTTCGAATGTAAACCGGTAAAAAGTAATGGAAACTCAATTAACAGCTTTTACAGGTTTGTTCGCACTTCTATCAGCCAGACATAACCTAGGCAACTGTTAACGGGCAGAGACATACATGCAGCTACTGTAGCCAACACAGATCAAAAGAACTGTTCGGCAGCACTGGGAATCCTCGACTCCACTTGTGCTCGCACCCACTAGACAGTCGGTTGGTGTATACACAGGCATTTATTCACCCCGGTATGAGTGAATATCAGTATGATTGGCGCCAATCCACACATCCCCTGCCGACGTCAATTGAAACAGCGCAAAGGGCAGTAACCGGCAAAATAGAGCATATGGCCATTCATTGACGAACGATCACGGATTTGCTAACGGAACTCACTCGTCTCGCTCTGCCTTTGGACACCCTATGGAGCCCCGCCAGCAGTTATTAGTAGTAAAGGCAAATTAAACGATGCCGACAAACACAAGGGAGACTGAAATGACCATTTCTGGATTATTAGCCGTCATCAGGCAGGCATACCAAACCCCAGATTGTGCCCCACCCACGACCTGTTAATCAGAAGTCAAACGGTCTAGCCATTGAGCCCACGGTTTTGGTTTGTTTGCCCTAGCAAGTCCCCTAGAGTGCAAGCTCAAAAAGAGGCTTGAGGTCCGATGACCGGCTATTTACTTCAGGGAAAGGGATTGTACGCGTTTTACCTGCTGATATAGAAGGTACGTAAAGTGGCTGCTACAGAACCAGCCTGACTACAAGGCTATTCACAGAGCTTTAGTCCCACTGTGGAATCATTAAAGACAGCTTGGTAACAGGAATGTGAATCGATTTGACAAGCGATTGCAAAAAATGGTAAGTAACAGCTAAAAGTTCAGACGCCTGATTGCATGTTAGCTGCGACAACACGAAACCACAAAGGCTCTTTTTCACCAGCGGGTTGTTGGGCAACTCCAGTGCCACTTCTTGCATACACGACGTTGGCAAATGACGACTTGTAAATTAGTTAACTTGTCCAGCACGTGGAACTGGTTCCTTGATAATGGGTGAGCCAAGTCCAGCTTTTCGTTTTCCATGCAGTCATTCTGGTTTACTTTTCAGCTGATTAATCGAGAAGCTGTAACTCTGCACTTTACAAGCCCAAAATTGTTTTACGATACTCCCAAAAACAATGCACGAAAGGGTCGACGCGTGTTTCAGTTGAGTATTATAAGCTCTAATGATGTGCTGAAATCCCTTTCAATTCCGTCATGAAGCAGCAGAAACTCGACCCTGGTCACACGGCGTCAGAACAACTTGCGTGCCTTTCTAATGCCAATCTTGGGCGGACATACAAGCGGTTCGTGTATTTCCAGAGATGAACTCTTACGAAAGCACTGCACCTTCGCAGCCAGATTATTAGTCGTATGTCGATTGGTCGCAGTGAAACCGGTATATACTCCCTTCTTTTTTCAACCAAGCTGGTTTACACAAATGAACGCGGGCTAATGGGATTAAGTAAATTTAGTCTAGCCTCGGGTAAGCATGCTCATTTCCTGTGATTTACGCTTGGCCCAGTCCATCTGCAAACTTAGTAACACGAGCCTAAAACTTTAGTTGGCTGTCTGTACCGTTATCGTAAGTCATCCACTTGGTGGAGCTGATAGCAGTCAGACTATCCAGGTTGCAAGAGCGTAGACCGACAGGGGAACAGATGAATTTTCAGTTGACACTGACGGACGCAATCTATAAAATTTCCGCATTTCAAAGACAGATAAGGAATATAGCGCGAAAGGAATGATGCAGGTAAGCCTACCGGTTGACACAGTATTCCCACTCCCCCAAAGTGTAAGAATGAGGTATGCAAATAGGTTGCATACTCTTAGTTTCTAATTACTGCCACCAAGTTTTCAAGAGGTTAAAAGGAGGGATGCTGTCCTGATCCTACAGAGAGAAACTCCGAGGTGAAATTCATTTCAGACTAGTACAGTTCTTCACTTTCGGAGCGAGCTATTCTCCAGAAGAGGGGTACAGTAAAAGGTGTATTTTTGATTTTCGTTAAAAAAATGTAAGAAGAAGTCGTCAATAATCGAGGTCAATGTTGTCAGCGATACAGCTCTTTTCTAACGGCATCGGCGGTTAGAGAATGACCCATAATTTCAGTTTGGGTCTTCTTGCGAGAATGCCAACTGGCCAAATTAGATGGGGACTGATAGTCGTACTGAAAAACATTTTCATTCTTCTGGCAGATCCGCGCATAAACCTCGCATAGGTCGCGGAACTCCAAATTGCTTAACTGCAGAAAGAAAATCAGACCCAAATGGATGAGAGGTGGGAGAGGTGGGAAAAAACGGTTAAACGAATGGAACAAAGACGTACCTGGATGGGTCGCTTCATCGGCTGCACAGCTGCTTCTTTGAACAGTTGGAAAACGAGGTCCGGCCTATCAGGGGGGAATAGAGTTTCCAGACAGCGGACGATAAACTTTTGTCTGTAGATAAGAGCAAAAACAGGGCCCAGTAATGGGGATCAGTCATTAACAAATTCGAACCCTAAAGAAGAAAAACGATGAGAGGACTCAATTTCAGGACTATAATTTGGAACAGAAAAGGATGAAGCAGGGACGCATAAGAGCTGGTCGGCTATTGCAAAAGGTTTATAGAAATCATTAGCATCAGCGTGGCAGGAACTGGATGAAACAGCCAGCAGATAATATCATCAGCACCATTGTCGACCTCACCATTATTATCTCTCCTCATATAAAATCCCAGACCGGAAGCAGGTGAGCAGATGGAGCACTTACATATATAAAGAGGCAACTGAAGATTTCACTACCTTCAACTTAATGCAAACCTATGCGAGGTTTAGAACCAACGGTTAAGTGGACGTCTTCCACCTGTCTCATCCAAACAGTTGGTCTGCCCTCTGTCTTCCTCAACATTACACAGGACTGGTAGAACAGAGCCCAAATTTAAAACGCGAAATCCTCTGTATTATGTGAGACCTATAGCCTTCGGCTATATTTTGAAGGACTGGGTCTATAATTCCCAACATAGGAGAACGTTGCAGCGCGGTGGCGTCGGAAGAAGAGCGTAAGCTCAACCGATTGGACGCAGTTTTTTATGGCTCTTCAGAGTCCAAATAATATGAATGAAAAAGGGGTGTAACGGGTGACACAGGATATGATGGAACTTTGTGAAAAATCCAGGGAAGTGTCAAATTTCATCGTAACTTTAATCTACATGCGAATTTGGGACTTATTAGGACCAACAGCAGAGAAATAGGCAGCATTTGAACGGAGAAGAATGTATTTCATAGCACACTGCATCGACGTAAAGTTGGCGTGCAGTACCTGCATGCAGGTACTAGGAAGTCTGTGTTATTCCTAAAAGAAACTTTGAGGACTAAAAGTTTCTGGAAAGTTAGCCGGCCCACCAACAGATAAAAAGGCAAAATATTCGAAAGTGTGAGACAGCGATAAAACACATAAGAGAGGCAGAACATATTGTTAGAAAGCAGTACAGCGGACTTTTACGTATGGCACAGATATGAGCTCAAGTACCTGAAGTGAAATGCGTGCCGAACTAGTTTTTCAACGTAGGGGAAAGGCACTGAAATCAAAGGTTGGGCAAGCGGCCTAAGGCGGACCACACCTGCATCAACTTTTGGCTTCGGTACAAACGCAGAACCAGGAATTTCTTTGAGGAATTTTACCTGGAAAAAAAACATCGAAAAACATTTGCCACAATTTGAAACGGGTAAAGAGTGCAGGCAGAAGTTGTAATTCAGTAAACTGGACACTGGCAACAGAAACAAAGTCTCGGTCAGCCTCGGTGCATGCTGCAGGGTAACATCTAAAACATCAAATGTTCTTAGAGCTCAGGGCAAATTTCAGGCAGAAATCCCAGTGACCTTCCAAAAATCAAGGGTTACATTACCTCACAATAGGCTTGGGCCATAATAGAAAGGCGCGAACGTTGTTCACTCCAAACATCGGCAGTCAGCCTTTCACAGATCTCCTTCTGGAAAGTAAGCGTCATTGGTACTCGTCCCAACTTCCATAGCTGTCGTCTAGTAGCAATATTCTCAAGCCACTTGATAAGAAGCGGAGTTGAGATGTTGAAAGGCAGGTTACCGAGAATTCGTATCCGTGGGGGCCTAGGGGTTGGAGAGTCGCTAGTTTCTGTAAGGGCAGTCGAGTCCGCTGAAGCAGGTCTGTCTTTCCGTTCACTGTCGGTCTCGGATTTTTCAACACCTGAACCCCACCGTTCGGGCCAGTAGACTGCATCAACCGGAAATATGTCTTCTGTATTCATTTTGAGTATATCCTGGATCCAAAAGTTGTGTAAATATTAAAATTTCGAAAGTAGACAAAAAAGTCCCAAATTACATATGCAAACAGGTTTACCCCGCGATAAATGTCCATGTGAACGCCAAGTTCAGCCGCAGACACCTGCAATTCCTGCAGAGCTGGAAGAAATCGTCTATCAAGCTCGACGACCACTAGATGACGTGGCCTCTGGCGCAGGATAGCTCGAGTGAGACTACCTGGACCAGGACCAACCTCCAGTACGCAGGCATCCTGTAGGCTCCCCGCACATTTCACAAGGCTGTTGATTGAGGAGGGCTGGAGAAGAAAATTTTGAGATAGGTGCTTTTCTGCTCTTAGCCCATAAATCCGAATTATTTCGCGTAGAGATGGCAACGCTGGCAACCGCACAGAAGGCAAAGCCTAATGATGTTGTGCAATAAGAAAGAAATATGTAATAAAAATGACTTAATCAGAGCTGAAAATGTCAGTTAAAAGAGCAGAGACGTTCAAGAATGGAAAGGGTAGAGCGTGGATACAACTAAAATTCCAAATGAGTTAGGTTTCCGCTTTGATAAAATGTATGGAACAAGAAACAAGACGGCGAATGTGAAAAGCAATAACCATGAGAGGATAAGGGTGGGGTGGCCGCAGACCAGAGGACGATGACACAACAACCCGTCTACATCTGATACCCAGGAGTATCCCGTTTAGATCGCAGTATTTTGACCGCATAATCAAAGTGCTCCAAAAGGAATGGCAATTTTTGACTTTTTACTATAAGGTCCAAAGCTGATACCACGAAAGTAATACGCATGGGTGGCACTTTGCGTAAGTATACGCGTTCGCAATGGTTTAATAGACGTGTGTCATTTGTTGACCGCATGCCCGGCGTATTACTGCCCCAGTAAACGCATTGCCAGGATGCTTCCTGGTGATCTTTGTGTTCCATATGTTTTTTTATTCTTGGTTCCCCGTTGTGATTATGTCATTGAGGCCGAAGTGTGCGAAAACACCATAAAAGCCAATTCAAACCGTGCTTTAACTGGGAAGCGAAAAGAATGCAAATATCTAGAATTATCCAGACAAATGACGGACGAGTGCCCTAGATCAAAAAAGTACGTCGCTTCTGGTAGTCTACATATTTAATTTCTCCACATTTTAGTCAGAGCAAAATGACGATGTTATGGCAGTATGTCCGAGTAAATATGCAATGTTCATTGGATAGGAGATGGGTTCGCGAATACAGCCTTTCAAGGAAGAGGCCAACGTCTACATGGGGGTCAGTTTTTTTATTTTAGCCGCTTTAAATTAGAACAAAATAAAAGCAATGTATGAAGATAGCAATGCGACCAGGATAAATTCCTTGCCAATTAAGTTGAAATCTGGACTCTGTTTAATGTTAAGTCTGCCTAGAAGACTGGCAAAAGTGATGATTTCGCAGTGAAAATGCTAAGCATTCAGATGTAACGTATTATCGAGGAAATTTGTTACAAGTAAGATATTTACGATAAATCTATCTGTGGTATAAAAAAACATACTCCGGCGGATACAGTAGTCGTAAGGGTTTTTAGGGTTTGAATGCATGACGCGAAAATACGCAAGACGCTTAACTATTTTGCAAATCTAATACATGCCCTTACAAAAATACTTTGGGAAGTATTTTTGAGCAGCAGTAGTGCCAGTCATCTTGGTTGCGGAACAGATTAAGTCACAACAACTATCTTTATTTTGACACGGCATACTCAATATGGGAGCTCCGTCTTAGCAGGTCAGAAAGCATTAACTTTGGACCGCCCTCGTAATGATAGTTGTCATGGCAATGCCATCAGCTCCAATAACAGCTGATATTGACTGCATATACTCATATCGTGAAATTTCCAGAAAGGTTTGGTTGATTTTCTCATTGATCATACATTTTCTTTCGCATTCTCTTTGATTGATTCGCATGCCTTGGTTCTGCTGCATGCTTTTGCGCGCGAAGACTCTCATTACGCTTTTCCGCGCCGCAGCGTACGTGTGTGAGTGTACGTCGTAGACAGGTTTGTGTAAAGAATTTTCCGTTTTTACTTTTTCTGTTTAATTTGCCATTTTAATTTTGCACTATTTTTAAGCAGGTATCGAAATAGATACGAAGGACAGAGATTGTGTGAAATTTCGAAGAAATAATTCAGAAAATAGACGAACTATACAGGCACTGTATGCGGAGGGAATAGTCAACAGATTCCGCTTCCTATGTCAGCAGGAATGACGTCAGATTTTCCTTATATAGCTAACTGGAAGGCGTTTCTTTTCCCTATGCGGCTTTGAAATGGGAAAGGCTTTACAAAGGACATATGTTATGTGTTTGCAGCGATCTCTGGAAATAAACGTAAAGGACATGAAGAAATTTCGATGCTCTGGGATTTTATCGTAAGTGAAATATCTTCTTTCCATATATACTGTAAACTTTTAAAAGACCGATTTTGACAGTCTGCAAATTGCCACGTTGAAGGAAACGGTGACATTGCAACACCAACCAATAGCCTTATTGCATGAATAAATGTATCATATCAAAAATTCGTATGTTCGACCTTGATATAAATGGAATTTTAAATTATCTGCTTGATACAATTTACAAAAATCTAAACTCTGTCTTTTTCTTTACGGCTAATTTCGTAATTTAATGTTCATTTACCAGCAGAATGAAATGCCCTGATAAAAACATTTTTTCCGTGAAACGTGAATGCATATGCTCACCTAAAACGCCTTGACTGCAGATGCGTTCAGTGGCCTTGATTCCGCACTCGCACACGCACGCATCGGTTGCGTGCAACCATAAAACGGGCAGAGATGCTCCAGAGGGGAGTCCGACAGTGTTAAGCATAAATGTTATTTCACGGGCAACTGCAGATGCATCGACATGGTTATCTTACTCAAACAGGGACTGTGTGCACAGCCAAGCAAAGTATCGAGCACCATCAAACTGCTGCGTTGGCAAAAAACTTCTCAAATATGCTATCAGGGTAAGCAATTAAACAACCCTGATAGCACTGCATCTGCCTCTGTCTTAGCCCTTTGAACTAACATCTCAGGTTTTCGGGATTGCGTGCGACAAATTATCTTATGGGCTTATTGAAAAGAGAAAGCCAACCAAAAATATGGTCACAGATCAACCGTATCGGTTGGCTAGGCGCGACTGTGATGCTATCAGTTAAGATACCTATTGACAGGCAACGACAGTTTAATGATGCAAGGGGTAGTATAGTAAAACGAAGGGTGTTGACTACGATATTGACGTTGCCAAGGATATGTCAAACAAATTGAATGAGAGGTTTATATAATGGAGTACAGTAGGAGAGTCTGAGAAGTAAATAACACCGGACACCCTGGGAAAAGCATATTTAAGTTTGGTACCGAGTTGTTAAAAACAAATATAAGCTGTGATATAACAAAGTTGCGTGTCGCAAGTTATCAGCTCCATATAAAACTACCTAAATGTGTTGTTGCCACAAGCAGAGCCAACTACCAACGTTTTCTAACGGATATAGAACAGTGGCCCAGTCTCCAAATTAAAAGTGTTTTAAATAAGGTGCGCTAATTCTCAGGATTTCTGATTAATATAAAAATAATCATGATTAGTGTGAAAAGGCAAAATGATGACTTAAAAAGATAATTTTTATTTGTTATAAAAATATTAAACATAAAAATGCACAATAAACAGAAAATATTTGGCATACTTTGTTTTGTTTAATTTTTTTTTTTTCTAAATCGGCTCTCAACTAAACATAACGTTGGATTCCAATCTTTTATAATTCTCAACAGACGGGCTCAATATCTACCGCTGAGGAGTAGCCGTATATCAAGATGGGTGCTCCATTCTGGGCAATCTTCACTCTGCCTTCGATTTTGCCAAAAAAGCTCTCTTGTATCCTTATATCTTAGTATCTTTAGTATAAGTTCCACCATTCTACTGAGGTGCACTGCAAATAGGTTTTGGTGGCGATCCGTACAACATGAGAGACTATGTGATCGGCCAACTCCTTAAGAAGCTATTAAAGCTGGGGCTACTACGTTCGCTGGCACTTCACCTGCCAAGGTGGTTAGATTGGTAAACCTTGATCGTGTCTAAAAAACTACCTTAGAATTCTGGACGCATACTCAAAAGGCGGAGCAATCTCCTCGCAATTTAACAAGTAGGTTTATGATCTGGCCTGAAGGTCAATAACCTTCTTTAATATGTATGTCGAATATAAGCCAAAAAATCTCCGTCGTATTCTCTGTGGTTCAACCCTTTGAAGATGATGCGGCCAGAGGTTAGATGCCTTTCACAAGGACATCTGTAGCGCGTGTTTGAATTTAAGCAGGCCCTCTGTTTTCCTGGGCACCAAGCATACCCTGACTAAAGGGTCTCATCTAACGAGCAGACGCTCCTTGGCCAATCCATTAACGGTAACTCGCATGCCTAATTTCGCAATGCCGTCCTCCGCCATCAGCCTTCCAAAATGTACGACATTCTTGCCTGTTAAGAAGAAACGCTCCCAGCTGACTATGCTACAACCCCTAACCTACGGGGCTGTTTAGGAGTGGCCTCTATGTGGCCAAATCCTTCGTGAATGGTGGCACTCACGTGCCCTGCCATCAGTGGTCCTGTGGGTCATTTTCAGCATAACAAAAAATTGGCCCGGCCCTTTCTTCGTTGATCTGCCGCCCCCATGCATGTCAGGCATTGGTGTCTGGTAAGAGAAATCAGTGCGTGTCTAATTCTTTCTGACTAATGTGCCTTATACGTCAGTAATTGTGTTTACCCTATGGTAAAGGGTTTCGTTGGTAATGTTTCATTTATCTGTCAAGTCAACTCCATTGCTGGCTACTAGCTAGTTAGGCAACAGCTCATCAGTACCTTTCATGCTAAGGATAAATATGGAGAAAAGTCGCAATGAGGCCTCAACAGGGACAAATGGCCTGAGACTGGAGCAGAAGTGCTTTGTCAAATTTTCATTAGAGCTCAGCTGTTGTCCGTTTGGGATTTCATTTCTTGTGTGTGGGCATCAATGTGGACTTTATAGTACGTGTTGAATTCCTGAACAATTTTCAGCGTGCTCTTGATTTTGACAGCCACCTTTTTGCATGGCATTCTAACCAACCTACACTTTATCGCTCAGATACCACAGAAAGTGCCCCAGATAGGTCACTGATACTGCCCTCTGGGTGCTTAAAATAAAAACATTTATTGATATATTTACATGCATCAAGTATATTATCGGCTTTCTTTGAGGCAGCAAACATTATGGATTTTGCGTACCAGTTTAGATTCATGTACGTTCGCAGCTATAGCGCGTTTTTACTGAGTCTTAGGGTATCTTTGAATGAGGTGGTCAGTCCACCGGGTGAACTAAGATAACGGAAACTTGTATTGACACTGTCAAACATTTTCCCCGTTACACACGGCCAAGTGATTTTGCGGTTGTTTTCATTTACTCATGTGGATTCAACCACTCAATAGCGAATGTGAAACGCATACCACCCTGTGACAAAAGCCCTTAGTTTAGTTAAGTTGTTTCTAAAAATCAAGGTTGATTAAATCTTTGTCCATCGAGATCTTGTATCTAGAAATATGCAAAAATTAATTGCTATCTTAACCATAATTTTGCATGCAAGGAGCAACGAATTGGGTCACTCTTCTCAAATAGACCCTCGTCTTCTTATGCCACCGCTCATGAGTCCAGCTATCATATTAGTAACTTTGAGGTTTTTCAATCCTTATGCCCTGAAATCCAATCAACTGAGCCCTTTCAGTTCTATTTTCCCTTTAACTCACTTGGGTTCTCACTCAATAGAAAGAGTATTGCAAATTGATAATACGCATCCATTGGTAGAATTTGAATTTATATTTAGTTAGCTCCGGCAAGGCACTGTCATCTCGGGTTAATATAAGTTCTAGACAATTTGTACATTTTCCTTCCCTAAAATGTCTTTCGAATGGAATATTCTGGAAAAGCGGATTTCTCACCACCCTCTCCCACAATTGATAACCGAATGTATTAAGTTGAGCTAATGCAGTCCAAGATTGCTAGTTTATATTAGGACCGTTAAAGTCTTCCAAGATAAGGACATCCAAGTTCGAGTCAACCAGGTTCTGTTCATTTAGGAGACGGAAAGCATGTCCATTTATCTGGTTAAGTGAACAGAATGCAAATGAAAATGCCAGATAATGGGGGTACTTTGTAAAAGATATTGAAAGAAAAATAAGCCAATTTCCGACGTCGTGGATGTTTGTTCGGGAACTGCAGTTATATTACATATAAAATAAAGAACGACAACTCCCCTTCAGCTTTTCGTGTTTTTTAAATGTCGATAACCTCTGAAAGATATGTCGTGTACCCCATTAGTTTCAGAAAGCCATTTTTGTGTCGGAAGGATAAAATCTGGTGTGCGTTCGTCAGCAAAAGTCCTAGTTTGTTTATGTTATTAAACAGGCTCTGAACATCTTAGAACGAACAAATCAGTGTACCTCTTCTCGGTGGGGACAAGTATGAATTGTTGATATTCTTTAGATTTCTTTGATATCAGACGTCAGGAAAAAGAGATTAAATAAATATTGCTCGTAAAAGTAGGATAGACTAGAATGGCCATTTCTGGCTCATAAGCCGTCACCAGCTAGTCAAACAAAACCCCAGGGGGTGCAAAACGCGAGAATCGAGCGAACAGCTTGTTGACCAGAAGTCCAACAACCTAGCCATTGGGCCAGTGCTCGTTGTCTTGCCGGTTTAGATCGGGAATATTGAAATTTGTATACGAACGCTAAACGATCACAAGTGGAACCCATTCGTCCCTTTCTGCTTTGGGGCGCACCCACGAACCCGGCCAGCAGAGTTAATATCATAGGCAGATGACTATCGGCCTCATCTGCCTATGATGCTAGCTTCTGTGTGGCTATTTGCAGGGCGCGAGAGTGAGCCTGAAGGCAAAACGAAACAATTTTTTCCGCTAGTGATTGGTTAGCATTCATCAAATAAAAAGAGATTTGGATTCACTAGCCTTTACTGAGAGAAACAGCTTACAGGGGTTTTGCCAAGCAGTTGCCGCTGACAGTCTTTTCAGGTCGGCTTGAGTCAATATCAGCTCTTGAGCCCTGAATGCCTATCGGCACTTTGGTCACGTGCAGCCACGACGACAGTTCAACAGTCTATTCCTACGAGGTCCACCGTGCACACTACAGGAGGCTGTTGCAGAGACGTTGACTTGCACGTGGATTAATTTTAAGTGATATAAGACTTCCGCTGCAGCTACCGCATTTTCTCATCACTCACTCGCCTGCACCCGGTGTCAAGGCAGAGTCAAGAAGGAAGGAGGCTGGAGCGGGTCAGGTGGGAGTGCCAGAGAGGACACAAGTGGCTTGTGTGGGAGAGCCTTCACCTTTGCGTGCCATTAAGCCCATTTTTGGCCTTTGTGATGAGTGTAATATCCGAATACCGCCTGCCATGCCCTGATCTAGTACCCATTTTGGTTCAGAGCGTGCACGAATCGGCCCGTTAATGGGTACACCCACAAGCCAGTTCGACCGTCGTTTTTCTACAAGGTCTACCGCGCGCACCACCACAGAGTGTTGCAGGAGTGGTGACTTCCACCAGATAATCGTGAGAGAAGACTTGAACTGTATCTACCTCTTTCTCTGTTCTCTCCCACACCTGGGCCCAGTATCAAGGCAGAACCTAGAAATCCACACTGTGACCCAACACAGCCAAGAACAATGCAACACAAGGAAGGAATGGCTCAGATTCCAGCTGAGTAGGAGTGCCATAAAGGCCACCTGAAGAAGGTGCCAGTGTAGCTTTACTCTCAGTCCGCCGGTCAGCACACTGGGCTGACAATGCGGTCCGAGTTATCCAATCAGTTGGCAACTATCCAAACCACGGCTTTTAGCGCACTGTGATAGTTTTAAGCGCATCAGATTGTTTATAGTGAGGAAAATGCGTTGAGCCATCGAGCTCAATCTCTATCTCACCCCAAGAATAAGGACAACGTCCAAGCCAGCCATTCATCTGATGCGGGAGTGGGCGCAATGGCTGATAGCGCCGACGAATCCGTCTGCATGCGTTATTGCACAAACTGACCCCCTAAATGCACACACCAGGATTCCCAAAGCCACGGGGTAAGAATGAACCATTGCCATCTGACACTCAGTTCACTGGTCAGCCACTCCACGCACACAGGACACTAACGTGGTGATGGCGTGGTCTGGTGTAAAGCATCAGTTGACAGCCTGCCAAGCCACGTTTTCAAGTAAACCATGATAGTCCCACGTTCGCAATGGAATTAAGGGTGTCGTGTATGTGTTGGTGGAGGTATGGTGCGTCGACGAGTTCGAGTCTACGTTGTTTTACGTCAATTTATCGCGGAGAAGCATTTTCTAGAGGAGGCCCATGCAGCGTGTGAAGTTAGGATTGCAGTGAGGGCAATGGAGACGGGTGTGGTGATTGTATTTTGGAGCTCTTTGCACCGATTTTCCCGTCCCTGTGCACCGATTTCACAGGTGACCGACCAGGCCGGTGTCTGAGATGAAATTGTGGGTGCAGTCTGAACAGAAGTGTTTAGGAGGGGCAGTAATCGAGAGCAGCGAGACGTAAGAAGTTTGGTCACCAGTGGCCGGTATTGTCATCATCAAGGGGTTGGCTGAAGAGATTGTTGCTGACACAGAAGTAGATTTTTTCAGATTGTTGTTGCATTGCGTCCAAAGGTGCCCGGCCTGACCGAATCGCGTTCGGAAGGTGCGTTAGCAGTGTGGGCATATTTGGATGCTGGGCATTAGTGGTGCTGGTCCATAGCGCTTGAGGTTTGCATGCCACCCCGTTGGCATTGGCGACGGTGCTCAAGTTAGCCTCATAGATTGCTGCTCCTGTCTTCACTGTCTCCCCCCAGGCCGGTCAGTTCTGGGCGAGGAACCCGAGTTTGACCAGTTAATCTGTAGTTGCTTTAAGAAAGCATTCAGAGCGTCATTGTAGCGTCGCACTAAACCCCTTCTTCCCGAAACTGGTTCACTGGTCTCTGTGCGATGAATTCCTCTGTGACTGATCAGGCCTATGCGTGATGTAAATTTCCTTTGGAAATGAGGACAGGATAGGTCATAAGGTGCGGAGTTTGCTCGCATTGTGCTGCTGGTACTGGAAGTTGCGCTCATGGGAGGAATGCGGGAGCGTTTGTGGGTGCGCAAGAGGTATTAGGTGTTCGAAATATTTGGTGGATTCCGCGTTCGTGAATGCGCATATGACTGAACAGGCTTATGTGGTGAGTGAATGCGTGCGGGTAGTAAGGGCAAGAGAGGGAGCGGTCTCGTCACCTTGTTGGTGCTCCAGACCCTGGTTCACCAATCTCGGTGCGATGGAATCGCAAATGAGCGACCAGGTCGATGCATGAAGTTAACGTGCGATCGCAACTAGGACCTGTTAGAATCGAGTCCACAGTTCTGGTATTGTGGGCGGTGGTGGTGGCGATAGCAGGTGTTCTCTACGGTGGTGGGAATGAGATAAGTGGTTACTGTGATGTTCATCGCCGTTATCGATGCAGGGATTGCTCAAGAGAGTCGGTGCCGGTGATCAAGGGTGGTGGGGAATATGTAGAGTGATCACCGCTTATAATAGTGGTCGTTGTCATGAAATTTGCAGCAGGAATGGCAGAAGGGATGTTTGTTGATGCAAAAGTTAATGTTGTCGAATTGTTGTTGAGTTGCGTCCAAAGTTGTCCGACCAGGCCGATTCACGCGCGGAATTTGCATCAGCAGTGTGGGCACGCTGACAGGGCTTAAGCGTTTGGCAGTGTTTGATCCGGGGCACTTTTTAATTGAGAGTCGCCCTTTTGGCCTTCGCATCGGTGGTCCAGTTGACTTCGTATAATGCTGTAACAGTCTTCGCAGCTCATCTCTGGGCGAGGTCCTCTCAGGCCATTGGGTTTGATTTGCATTCGATTCATAGATTTCTTCAAGGTGTCGTTGTAGCGTCGAGTTTATCTGTGAGCAGCACTAGCGACATATTCGTAGAAAAGTTGTTTCGGAAGTAGCCGCTCTATCTAAGTTGCCGTTGCCTCAGCATGGCATGCATGCTGAGGATTATGGTCCACTCCAGCACTTCTGTGTCTGGGATCCTGTCTTGCTATCTCAGCTTCAGTATTCCATGGAGGCAGCAGGCATGGTAAGGTCAGAGGCACGTTGATCAATTTTTGAAAAATAAGTAAAGCTTTGATTATTACCATATTTCTTGGGAACAATCGTGAATTTTTGATAAATTCTGTGTTTTAAAAATTTATTTTTACTGTCTCGTATTATTTTTGTCCACCTAATTAAGCTGTGGGATAACTTGGTTACACTTTGCGCAATTACGGTTTAAATCCGTGCCCGGACTGTCGTTATCTATTTACTATAGGAACTCAGCTGCAGTATTAGTTCTTTTAAGTATGTTGTTATAAACTATTATTTCCTTTTCTCTATAAATTAAACCATAATTTTGTGTTGTATTTTACGATGACCCAGAAGAGACTTGCAAAAATGCGCAAGCTTGGAGCCTTCGCTCCACCCTTGAGTATTAGACTCATGGGAGTAGTTTTCGTAGTAGTAATTGAAGTTGTTGTTGCTGTTGTTGTTGTTGTTGTTGTTGTCCTTTTACTGCTAGTAATCCTCTTTGCAGAAGTACCTGTTGCAGGTGCAGTAGCAGTAGTTGTGTCAGGAGTAAACGCCCTGGCCCTTGTTAGAGTCGCGGCAGTAGTAAACGTAATATTAGACAGGTATTAGTAGTATTCATAATCCAATTAGTAGGAGCAGTATAATAGCGTACGGTGGTAGAACTGGTTGCGTTCTACGTGATAGATATGGTTGCAATAGTAACTTCATTATTCTTGGGAGTTAGGTCGTGTAAGCAGTTGTAGATGCACTTGCAGCACTCACTGTCGCCGTCATTGTGTAAGTTTTTATCTTTTATAAGAGGTATAAATGGTCATAATCGAGCTATTAGCAGCAACCATAGGATTGATATTATTAGCAACTGCAATCGATTTGGTCTCCGTTCTGCAATCAGCACTCCCGGTTGAAATACTGGTAGGAGTTGTTGTATCAGGATTTTTAAGAGATTTAGATACATTTATAGTTATCGAAGTTGGGGGAGCAGCACCAGGCGATGTGCTGGAGGATGTACTAGTAGCAGTAGTACTTGACGCTGTAGTAACAATAGTATTTGTAGTAGTCTGTAAATTAGGGGGTGTTCGCACATTGCAAGTGGTAGTATCCGTTATATAGGAGGTAGATGCAACTGCCACTGAATGTGTATTATTGGTTGCCACAGTACCTCTTTTTTGTTGGTTGCTAGAGTAACAAGCAGCTACGTATAAGTTCTTGTTATAATATCCGCATTCATTTGCATTCCTATTAGGAATTATTGTAGACGTGACCAGAGCAGTATTTGCTCCAGCACTATTTACTGCATTGCTAATACTTTTAAGCTCTTTTATTGCTTTTAATTTTTCTCATCTGAACAGCACCAATGCCGGTGAAATTGAAGTAGTATTAGCAATTATCTTTACTATCGGTGACCATGACAGTGCTTTCCTTAATGCTTGTTTCTGTATGGCGCTGCTGCCAGCAGTATTTGTAGGTTCTCTGGGAATATCATTGCAATGATTTCCCGTAGTACAACCCACTTTTGTACTATTAATAATAGTAGTTATAGGTGCTGTGGGTAAATAAAATTAAAGTTCTCGTAAAATTACCTGCATTAGATGTTGTGGTAGACGTTCTCTTGTGTCAACCAAACGAATTCTTGTGACTATGAATATTCTTATAACAGATTTACCCAACTCCGAGCCTAGGGCATCCTCTGGTTCTTATTTACTGAGGGATAAACCAGTTTTCTAAACTGATGGTGTCTATAGCAGTAGGCCCAACTATCAAGTTGACACGAAATTTCCTGATAGGAATTGGGTTTAACGACGTTTTACGCATTGATGCAGCCAATTTTTCGGCTTATTTAGCCATGATTTGTCATTATGAAAGCACGGTCATAATGCGTTGCTAGAATGATGTTTAATAAAGAAATACGCTCTTATTCCTACATATGACCAGTTCGGTTTGTTGAATGAAATAGTCATCTGACCTAAGAAAACTCCTTTGACGTTCCATATTTTCCACACAGTACACCCTGTGTAACTGTCCTTATTTGATTTAAATGCGTATTCCTTACATAGTTAATTAGAGTCGAGGAACAAACGCGCGTCGATGTTTTTCATATATCGCACATTATCAGCTTGAGAGATACGTTGGGTTTCTCCATCTGGGACGCCATCTGCGTGGTTAGCGGTATTTGTACGTTACCGGTCCAAGCGTAATCGAACTCGATAGCGTACTTATGCAAAAGTCCTGCGAATTTATTGTGCCCTTAAATCAAGTTCTTAATTTCCCAACACGCTATGGAAGGCAAGGGGCTGGTGCAGTTTCCGCGTGCATACACACGCACGCGTGTCACAAGGTGACCCGGAGAACAACAGAACGCAGGGGTCAGGCTTACTTTTTTATGACAGGGCGCAGAGGTAGGTTTACGCGTGTAATAGTGGTTGAGTGATTGCGGAGGTTAAAGTGCCCCACCTGAGGCTCACGTGGTCTTTCGGCAAATGTCTGCCCGCATGAAGGGTAAAAGGCAAGTGACCTGCTTATCATAAGGTAGGGAATTTGACGGTGGGGGGCGTGGTTAGTGCAAGGGCCGACTGTCCATACCGAAACAGATCTAATCACCTTAAAGACACCTGGAGGTCTTGTAAGGTCAGGCACCGAGACTTCAGCGGTGTTACTGCCGGAGGCTCCGAGCGTGAGTGCCATTGCAGAACTTAATAGGACAGGTTTGTGTATAAGCAAACAAAGACGGTTGCGTTTAATGTGAAATTCGCAATGACGTGAACATTGACTGAAACAGATTACTTACTGTCAGATACCCGTGCGGAAAGGGCATTCGCCAACGCAAAGAAACCCAACTACTTTGAAATATCCACTATAATTGTTAACATGTGTGCCTAGGTTCGGTTGTTACGCAGCTGACTAGTTCAGTGCCGGGTCTTCAAACTTGCGTTTTAAATGCTTCATTATTCATGTTGCAGCGAGTTGTATCATATTAATAGAATTAGTTTTAGACTAGGTACTGTGGTACGCTAATCAATAAAATTATCAGAAGAAGAATTAACAGAAACAATATTTGTACGTATGCCTGTAGTAAGAGTACAACTACGTAATGCATCTAATTTGCGGTATCACGTGGGTGAAAACATAGTTTTCTGGGTTAGCTCTTTGGTATTAGCATATCGGTTATAGTATTAGTTGTATATGTAGTAGTCGTAATATTAGTAGAAGTAGTTAAATCGGGACTATTTTTAGACTTCTTCTACATTGCTACAATGGCAATATCTGCAGTAGCAGCATCCGCAGGATCTCATGGTAAACTAAGTGCTATGGAAAAGCTTGCGTTTCGAGTTAACTGACCGATTGGCGAACCTAAAAATGTTGCGGTAAGAGTTGCATTAGGATAAACTGTCTACTCATGTCCCTTTTTAATTCGACCGGATGCCCGATGGGGATTCCCATTATTTAAAACAAATTACGTTGCCTTAAACGCTTTCAGTATTCGCATTAGTATAAAAGGTTTTACCGAAAGGCAGTACTAACATTACCTTTTCTTGTAACATGTTAAGATGAGTTAGTAGTAGTCGTTTAAGAAGCGACTGGGAGGCTCCTGTTACCTTATTAACAGAACCCCTCATATCAACCTCCTACGCCTTACGTTTTCTGCGTAGGTGTATATTGATGGCAGCCATATTACTATCGGTTCATTTATCAGTTGTCATAATAAACGTCGTGCTATCCGCAGACACACCGGAAATGTTTTACATTTCAAACCGTCGTTCTAATCTGCCTTAGTTTTTGGATTTCTTGTTCCATTACTAACCGTTTCCGTTGTATTAACAGTTGTACGGACGGATACTGCAGTCAGAGTAGTATGGATATAATCATATTCAAAGTCGTTATCCTAAGGATTCCATCAGACGTCACGTAAGTAGCCGTATGCGCAGTGTTTTCAGCTATCGTACTGGCGTTCGTACTAGTGGTAGCAGAAGTTATTGAGGGAATTTCTGATGTTCCTCACCGCAGTTTATTTACCCCAAGATCAGTCCATGGACCACTTTGCTGGCTTAAATTGGCGGTTGTACTACTCGGAGCAGCAATAACCGTAACAGTTAGTTATAGAGGTGATCTTCCTGACCTTAGTGCAAGTATTATCATGAGTCGTAGGAGTAGTTGTAGTCCCATAGCAGTAACAAAACTAGTACCTTCGATAGAATATCGTCTATAAGTGATCCCATTTCCCCTGCCGGTATTATCACTCCTACTGCCAGTCTTAGCATTCGTACTTCTGAGAGTGGTAGTAATATTAGCCGTATTAACAGTATGCGTAGTTTTGATAGTAATGGCGAAGCTATAAGTAGGTGCAGCAATAGTAATTCTATTCATATAAGTCGGACTCCAACAGTTGTATTAGCAGTCGTAGTAATAATAATACTGCTAGTAGCAGGATTAGTAGTTGTAATAGTAATACACGTTGTATTGCCGGCGATAAACGCCGAGCCGGTAACTGTGGTAGCGATTATATTGTCAGCCGAAATGATAGTACTATCATTCCATGTATTACACCTTTCTTGTAATGGTAATACTAACAGTACCCTTGACAATATAGTATTATTAGTTGCACATGCAGTTCTTATGGCGACCATAATCCTGCCAGTAGTGCGGGCTTAGTTCTTTTCCCAACGGGTGATTGAAGAATGGAAAAAACTGCCAACTTCGGTTGTTCAGGCTGAAAACGTTGAAATGTTTAAAAGAAGACTTGATGAATTTTTACTTTGTATATTGTATATTTTGAAGGGTTACAGGCATTGCCCCTGATGACCCTATTAATGTTAAGTTATCATTGCATGTGTACAGTCAGTATAAAATGTTGTACATTTTAAAATGTTTGAGTCAAAGCATAAGATAACTTCAAATGCGTTTTCACAGCCATAGGCGAAACATTGTGGAAGAAAAGTAGAGCCCGAAAGATATAAAAGGCTGGTTTTAAGAAATCATGCTGTGACAGTCGTCTTTTGTCAAATACAATGCAATCAAGCCTTATTTTAAAATCAATAATGCTTTCAGAGTTAACCAACTCGCTTCGTAACGAGTTCCAAGGTCGAACCACTCGTTGGCTGAAACAAAACTTTCTGAGGTTCAATCGCGTGCGTTCGCTATTAACCTTGTAAGGATGACCACGCAGATGAGTTGTGCAGGCAAAGTCGAAAAAATCCTCCGATCTCAGGTTGGAATCATGTACCCGGATAATCCGGAATGTCCAGAGCAGGCTACACCGTAAGTGCCTGTAGGAAAGAGGAAATAAGTCAAGCTTTTTCAATCTGTCTTGGTACGGTAAAGTCTTAAGACCGTCAACCATCTTCGTTGCTCTCCGTTGCACCTGTTCGAGGGAGGTCAACATCTTTCTTCATCCACGGTATCCAAAGCTGGTACTCCGTAATCTAAATGTGGTCTCACAAAGGCGCCATAGACTTTTCCGAATAGATCAGGTGGGAATATTTTAAACGCACGTCTGATCCAATGTAGTGTACATGTTGCCTTCTGGGCTGCTTTTCTTACAGTGTTCTGAGGGGCATCAAATTCGCAGTTGTCCACATGCCCAGATCTTTGTATGTTTCGACCTCTTTTAAATGCAGTGCCATTAATAAAAGTACTGGTGTCTCAGAGATACTTTTTCGACCGGCGCTTATGATGTAGGATCACGCACTTGGATACATTAAACTTAAGAAGCCACTTAGCCGACCTGGCACTTAGTTTGTCGATATTTGATTATAACCCTTTTTGCGTCATCAGCGCAGCTGACTTCAGTCCATATTTTTAATGTCATCTGCAAACATGACAGCTTCACAATCTAGGTCATTGAGACAGTCGTTCACGTAGATTAGGAAGAGTAGGGGGCCCAAAACAGAACCCTGTGGAACACCACTTTCTACTTTTACCCATTCAGAGCTAGAGTTTCCAACAACAACTCTCTGTACTCTGAAAGACAAGAAACTCTTGATCCAATTGAAAAGTTTTCCTTGAATTCCTACGTTCCAAATCTTCTGTAAAAGGAAGCCCGTGTGGTACACTATCAAAGGCCTTTTTGAAGTCAAAAATATAACATCTACTGCATGACCCTTATCTGTGGCCTTTGTCCATTTCTCGTGCGACCTGAGGGCACTCAAGATACAGGAACGTCCTGGACGGAAGCCGTGTTGGGCATCGCATAGGATTTGGTTGTTTTCCAGATAGCGCATTAAATGCCTCTTGATAATACGCTCCATTATTTTGCATGCTATGCAAGTTAGACTGACAGGGCGGTAATTTTCACAGTTGAGTCGTGAACCTCCTCTATAGATCGGGGCGATGAATGCGCATTTCCAATCTTCCGGGAGTTTGCGTTCTTCAAAGGACTTTTGGAATATGATGGACAGTGGTATACACAGTTCGTTAGCAAGTTCTCGTAGGGCTTATGCAGGAATTCTATCCGGACCAGGCGACTTGGCTGGTTTTATACGGAGTAATTCGGTTTTAACTACGGTCGGTGAAAAAGTCTAGGTCTAGGTCCTCCGTTGTGGATGAGGAGGAGATGGAGAGTAAGGTAAAGGGGTACACATTGGTTGACAAACTGTTTGAATAGCAGCAAAAATTATACTGGCTCTCTAGTGAAGACGGTCTGGAAGAATTTTGGAAAGAAGGGATGCTTTTAACCTGGTCATCAGTCTCCAGTTTTCCGTCTGCAGACCTAAGGGCAGGTATCATCTCCTGAATTCTCTTTGTACTCCGTATGTAGCCGTAAAGCATTTTGGGGTGTTCCAACGATTTTTGCAGTATGTTTAGCTCAAACTTCCTCCGCAGCTTAGTAGCCTCACATTTACAAACGTTGCGTTGTTGCTTATATTCCCGTAAGTGAGCATCGGAGCCGGTTTGTCTGTAACGCCTCCAGAAGCGATTTCTTTTTTTGAAAGAGGCCTGCAAAGTTGAGTTTATCCACTTTGGGCGGTTTGTGGTTGTCTTTTTCCTGAGAGGACAGTTGAGGTAAACAATCCTTTTCAATAACGAACTCAATGTCGTCCAATCTTTATTGGTTTCACCATGTAGTTCTGTTTCCCAGGATATCTCTGACAGTTGTCTTCTCATAAGTGAGAGTCCCCCTTCCAAATGTTTCTTACCCATGTATCGGGTAAATTTGGTTTGGAAAACAGTGAGTACTCGAAGCACAGCGTAATGTGATCACTTGAACCTAATGGCGGTCGATCCTGTAGGTCTAGCACATTTTCCTCGTCTCGGGTAAAAATCAGGTCAAGACAGTTTGATTGCTGTCCTTCTCTCGTCCGTGTTCCAAAGGTGACGTACTGAGAGAGAAGTTTGTCTGTTGCCCATTGTAGTAGTTTGTGGTTGAAGTTATCTGGCATTCCCGGCGCAGTCCATGTTTTTCCAGTCAATATCAGGAGCGTTAAAATCCCTAACAATGAGGACAGCTTTCTTCTCGCTGGCTTTGTAGAGTTCCGTTATGAGAATGAGATCCTGATCAGAAGTCTGATAAGGTGAACGGTACACAACCGATATTGTCAGTGGTCTAGAATACTTAGCAGATATAGTAATGCTTAAGAATTCCACATCGCGTAATGGAATATGTATGTCAGCCATTGCGGTCAGCTTGCGAGTGACATAAATTATGACTCCTCCTCCTCGACTTGGTCTATCTCTCCTGAAGTGCTGATATCCTCTGAGGGATATTTCCGGAATCAGTTATTTTTGCAGTAAGCCACGTTTCGAGTGCAAGCCATAACGTCTGGTTTTTATTTCGTCAACAACGTTTCTTAAGGTCATCCAGCTTGTTGAACAGGCTTTGTACATTTGCGGAAATGACTTTCAATGATCGATTCGTCGGAGAGACCAGCCTTCATTGTTACAGGTTTTAGCCACAGGAATGGCCCATTTATGTGTACTATTTGACCGTCTTTGATTTTTCAGCCATTTCTCTCCCTCTGCCAATTCTCCATCAATTCTTTCCGAAGTTCCCTCATTTTTCAGCCGTTCCCTCGGCTCGTAATCCGGCTGAAAAACATTTGTTTGTGCGATCCCGTAAGTTCCTTCTTCCTTCTAACAGAAGTGCTGCCTGGGTTTCATTTTCTAAAAATAATTTTTAGAGGCCTGTGGGGATATTTTCATGTCGCGGCTGGGGTCTGCTTGCCTAGTCGGAAAGCTTTTTGCACGGTGTAAATTTCCTTATTTCAGGACTGCACTAGCATATTCATGAAGAAGATTTGAGATCGTGTCAGCTCGTTCCTTCGGAATGCAGGACGTAGATTCTGGGACACCCGTATTACAATATTTCGTTTACGATTTATGGGCGAGGTCCTAATTTGCCCGCCCACGATAGGTTAGGGAGTTCACAGAGGTGGCGTTACTCGTGGATGCTGGCACGGTGTAAATTTCCCCCTTTCTTCAGGACAGCACTACCATGTTCATGAAGAACATTAAGATCGTGTGTAACTCGTTCCTTCGAAATGCCAGGACGTGGATTCTGTGATCCCCTTTTTACGATATTTCGTTTAAGATTTATGGATGAGGTCCTAATTTTGCCCGCCCTCGCTAGAGTGGGAGTTTACAAAGTGGCGTTACTCGTGGATGCTGGCACTTCAACACGAGAGGGATTTTTGTCCGATGCTGGGATTCTGGGACTTATATTTTTGGATGATATATTACCTGTAGTCTTCTGAAACTCGTTTCTGTATTTTCTTGGATCCCTGCCGGTTGCCCTCTTTCCTTACTGGATGCGGTTTAACAGCTACATCGGAGCTCCGTTGACGTAGCGTCATCTTCCTTGTGGGATGTGATGGCTACGGAAGCTGTGCCTGCGTATGTGCATTTTTCTCCCTCGGGTACCATCGTTAGGGACTGCTTCTTTTCAGGCAAATTGTGAGGAAGTTTCTTTAACTTCTCTATCTCCATCTTCAGCCTCGCCATCCTTTTTCAATCTCCGAAATTTTTGAATAAGTTTTAAAGCATGTCGCACACGCTTCGTCCTCGTAATTGACATCCAAAAAACTTACTAAACTCTTCGCCCGTTTGGCGGGAGGTGATTTTAAGGAAGCATGTCCGGAAATGAGGCCATTCGTATTATGATTTATGTCTATTCCATCATTAAAAATTAGGTCAGAGAGTTTGTCGTGCACCGATAGCTCAGTGGTTTCACCGTCGTTCCCCGCACGCTGGTGCCCCGGTTCGAATCTCGGCATATTTAGTCGACAGCAATGATCGATATACTAAAACGACTATCACCATGTAACATTTGCTTATTTTGTTAGCGTCTATCTGCAAATAGGGCTTTCAAAGGCTCTGCCTATCTCCCTTATATATACTGAATTACCCTGAATTATAGAATGAAGCGTTCTGGACACGCGTTAGTGAAGGACAACGTTCAAATTGTCTAGACCTAGTGTTCACCCGACACGACGATAATTTGCTGGATTTACGAGATCTAGCGTCAATGGATGCCATTGTCAATGGACGCAGTTGGCCCAGTAAACAGGGGCTCGCGCCCAACGGTTAGCACTTTCCGAGCAAACCGCAAACTAACATTCCTGTACACCAATGCACAGAGTATATTATCAAAGCTCGACGAGCTTAAGATTGATGTCTGCGATCTATCTCCAGATATAATTTCCGTAACATAAACTTGGTTTTCCCAACACGTGGAGGACCAAGAGGTAACTATGTCTGGCTACCAGCTTTTTAGAAAAGACAGGAAAGAGCGTCAAGGAGGCGGCGTACGCACATACGTGAAAAGCGAACTTACAGTTTTAGACAAAACTTATAAACTCGCGTCTTCTTCCGAAGCGATATGGCTATCCGTAAAAGTTTCAGGTACATCAAGTCTAGATGCCCTGATAGTCTACCGCCCACCGAGAAGAGACCCCGTAGCCGATGCTTACCTGCTAGAGGAGCTTGAAAAGATTGCTGCACTGTTGGATATCCTGATCATGGGTGACTTCAATGTGCCTCACATCGACTGGAGCTCAACCTGCGCACATAGTTCTGACCTAGCCTTTGACGGTTGTCTTCTGAGCACGAAACTAAAGTTACTTCTCACACAGCACGTCACTTTTCCAACAAGGGTGTGCGAAGGACAACAGGCCAATTGCCTGGACCTAGTTCTCACAAAGTCGCAGGACAGCATCAACGAAGTGTCATGTCTACCGCCGCTAGGTAAAAGTGACCGCGTGGTGCTGCGATGGGATAACTCACTATTTTCTATACCAGCAAGACCCACAACAATCAGAAGGAATATATGGCAAGGCGATTTTGGTAGAATGAGGGCCGAACTCATGCACACTCAGTGGGAACCTTTATTCTTTGGAAACATAACCGAGGACTGGGAAACGTTCCGAGCCATACTGCACAGGCTCATGGAAAATCACTGTCCAATTTTGAGAAAAATGTTGACGAACAGACCGCGATGGCTTACGCATGCCTTAAAACTCGAAGTTAACAAAAGCGGAGATTGTGGAAAAAATCGCTTACGGACGCAACTCCTGCATCTCTAAATGCGTACAAAATGCAGAGAAATCGGGTCAAGTGCCTTATTGTTAGAACAAGACAGGCTTTCGAAGTGGACCTGCTGAACCGGGCCACCGTGAACCCGAAACTGTTTTACGGTTACCTCAGGCAGAATACACGGAACAAGGATCCAATACCCCTACTGAGGACCACCGAGGGCATAGACCTTACTGAAGACGATGCGAAGGATGATCATCTTTCGGAATTTTTCCAGTCGGTTTTCACAAAGGAAACGAGATACGATCACCCTACCGATGGCTTCGAAGTGGATACAATAGTCGAGACTGTTCATTTCACCGAGACTACTGTCCTCAAGGAACTTTTGGGGTTAAAGTAATCAAAGTCTCCTGGTCCCGATGAAGTACCTGCCAAGCTGTTGAAAGAGATAGCGAGAGAGTTGGCAAAACCACTCTTTTACGCTTTTCCAAACATCCTTCCAGACCGGAAGTCTACCAGCCGACTGGAAATCCGCATGGATTACGCCGCTTTATAAGGGTGAAAGCCGGGTCTCTGCAAACCATTATCGACCGGTCAGCCTTACTTCAGTTTGCTGCAAAATAATGGAAAAAATAATTAAGCAACAACTAATGCAGTTCCTAGAGCATAACAATCTGCTATCCGAGGTCCAGCACGGTTTCCGTAGAGGTAGATCCGGCGCACATATTTGCTCTACTGTTTAGAACGTTGGACTGAAGCGGTCGATAGTGGTTAATATGTATATGTATATGTATATTTTGAAGGGTTACAGGCATTGCCCTTGATGACCCTATTAATGTTAAGTTATCATTGCATGTCTACAGTTAATATAAAATGTTGTACATTTTAAAATGTTTGAGTCAAAGCATAAAGATAACTTCAAATGCGTTTTTCACAGCCATAGGCGAAACATTGTGGAAGAAAAGTAGAGCCCGAAAGATTTTAAAAGGCTGATTTTAAGAAATCATGCTGTGACAGTCGTCTTTTTGTCAAATACAATGCAATCAAGCCTTCTTTTTAAAAATCAATAATGCTTTCAGAGGTAACCATCTCGCTTGGGGAACGAGTTCCAAAGGTCGAACCACTCGTTGGCTAAAAACAAAAACTTTCTGAGGTTCAATCGCTTTGCGTTCGCTATTAACCTTGTAAGGATGACCACGCAGATGAGTTGTGCAGGCAAAGTCGAAAAAATCCTCCGATCTCAGGGTTGGAATCATGTGCCCCGGATAATCCGGAATGTCCAGAGCAGGCTACACCGTAAGTGCCTGTAGGAAAAGAGGAAATAAGTCAAGCTTCTTCAATCTGTCTTGGTACGGTAAAGTCTTAAGACCGTCAACCATCTTCGTTGCTCTCCGTTGCACCTGTTCGAGGGAGGTCAACATCTTTCTTCATCCACGGTATCCAAGCTGGTATTCCGTAATCTAAATGTGGTCTCACAAAGGCGCCATAGACTTTTCCGAATAGATCAGGTGGGAATATTTTTAAACGCACGTCTGATCCAATGTAGTGTACATGTTGCCTTCTGGGCTGCTTTCTTACAGTGTTCTGAGGGGCATCAAATTCGCAGTTGTCCACATGCCCAGATCTTTGTATGTTTCGACCTCTTTTAAATGCAGTGCCATTAATAAAAGTACTGGTGTCTCAGAGATACTTTTCGACCGGCGCTTAGATGTAGGATCACGCACTTGGATACATTAAACTTAAGAAGCCACTTAGCTGACCTGGCACTTAGTTTGTCGATATTTGATTATAACCCTTTTGCGTCATCAGCGCAGCTGACTTCAGTCCATATTTTAATGTCATCTGCAAACATGACAGCTTCACAATCTAGGTCATTGAGACAGTCGTTCACGTAGATTAGGAAGAGTAGGGGGCCCAAAACAGAACCCTGTGGAACACCACTTTCTACTTTTACCCATTCTGAGCTAGAGTTTCCAACAGCAACTCTCTGGTAATACGGTGCACGCAGTCTATATCGACTTCAAAAAGGCTTTTGATAGTGTGAAGCACCATCGCCTTCTTTATAAACTCAACCATATAGGCGTAAGAGGTAGGCTTCTGAAATGGATAGAAGTCGGGAAAAGCAATCCTTCGAACCGTACGATTTACAGTCCGAATGGCATTCCATTGAAAGAAGTGGATGCCCAAAAGGACCTGGGAGTCTGAATCATGCCCTCACTTACATTGCGCAAAGGTTGTGAGGTCAGCCATGTCGATTTTATACCTCGTTAAACGAGCTTTCGCAGCCTTCACTACCATCTGCTTCATTCGTGCGGCCACAGTTGGAGTCCGCTATCCAAGCTTGGAGACCCTGGGCGGCGAAAGACATCAACATCCTCGAAAAGGTCCAAAGGCGAGCAACAAAACTTGTCCTTGGACATTGCTCACAGCCTTATGAAACACGGCTGTCAAATCTTAATCTCTTTCCCTTGCGCTATAGACAGCTTCGGGGGGACCTGATACTTACATTCCGCATACTACGCGTCCAGGACTGTTGTCTTGTCCCAGGTGATTTCTTTGAGCTAGCCGCAACAACGAACTTGAGAGGTCATCCTCTCAAATAACGTATGACTGGAGCAAGGCTAGACACTCGGAAGTACTTCTTCTCCAAAAGAGTAGTCGAAGCTTGGAATAGTCTTCCTCTAGATGTTGTAATGTCGGACTCTTTGGAGGTTTTTAAGCGAAAGTTAGATCGATATAATGGTACGAGCTACAACACGAACTGAAAGCTGCAAGAGTGACGTCAGCAAATAAGGTATTTTATGATACTACTATCTATATGCAAGTAACATGTCTTTATGTTAGTTATTTTCGTTTGAGGTTTTGCACTCTCCCATAATTTCCATGCTGGGGTCCTCGAGGTCTTCGCTGCTTAATTATTTGCACACCTTGGTGACACCGTGAGTGTTCGCATCAGCTGGACCTGACGGACGTCATCCATGAGGTGTATGAACGTTCACCCTTGGTTCGAACCGCAATGGACCGAGGATGATCTGGGCATATATTTCCGCCTTTGAAATCCAACAACGGACTCTGCAATCAGCAAGGGAGCATTTGGCTGATTCATGTTACCTCCGCAATGCCCCTCGTTGGACCCCCCAAGGGCGACAGTTTTTTTCTCCTAAATATCACCGGGACGTTTTTTTACTGTCTGCTCTTTTTCAACTATGTTTGGCCTCGCCAACATATCGAGATACTATTTTTTGATCCCACAACTCGCATGTAAAAAAGGGAATTCAAAGGTGACTCACCTACATCTCCCTCAAATATACTGATACTGATACTGAACAACATTTTACTGCTCTTTGAGAATTCCACGTTCTCACAGTTTGATTAACTTAAGCTACTGGAAAAAAACATCTGGAAGGAAGATATTGCCAGCATGCGCACGCAAACACCATGGACAATCAGATTACGGGAACTGTGGACGAATGCTGGAGAACGTTCAGCTCTTTTAATTAGTACCAATTTACTCCGTATAAAGCCTGCCCAGTCGCCTGGGCCGGATAGAATTCCTGCATTAGCACTAAGAGAACTGTGTGAACCACTGTCCATCATATTTTTTTAAGGTCCCTTGCAAAAAACAAACTATCGGAAGAATGGAAGTGGGCATTCATCACCCCGATCTATAACGGAGGTTCAAGACTCGACTGTGGAAATTACCACTCTGTCAGTTTAAATTACATAGTGTGTAAATTAATAGAGCATTTTTTCAAGAGGAATTTAATACAATCTCTGTAATAAAAACCAAATCTTATGCGATGTCCAACACGGCTTCCGTTCAGGACGTTCCTGTCTCACGAGTGCTATTCAATCGCACGAGAAATGGAAAAAGGCCACAGATAAGGGTTGGCAAGTAGATGTTCAATTTTTTGACTTTAAGAATGTCCTTGAAAGCGTACCACACAGGCTTCTTTAAAGGAAGATTTAAGACGTAGGAATTCAAGGAAAACTTTCAATTGGATCAAGAGTTTTTTTGTCTTTCAGAGTAGAGAGAGTTTTTGCTGGAAACTCTAGCTCAGAATGGGCAAAAGTAGAAAGTCGTGTTCCACAGGGTTCTGTTTCAGACCCCCTACTCTTCCCAATCTACGTGAACGACTGTCTCAATGACATAGATTGTAAAGCTGTCATGTTTGAAGATGACATGAAAATATGGACTGAAGTCAGCTGCGCTGATAACGCAAAAGGATAACAATTGAATATCGACAAACTAAGCGCCTGTTTAGCCAGGTAGCTAATTTAATTTTAATGTATCCAAGTGTGCGATCCTACACATAAGCGCCGGTCGAAAAGTATCTCGGACACACCTGAACTTTAATAAACGTAATAATAGTTGTATTTAATGCCGATTTACAGGCATTGTTCGATGAAATATTCAGTGGGTAGAGGCTGGCAGTGAAGAAAAAACTCCTAAATATATATCATTATAAGAGTTTTTCCTATCTTTATGTTATTCAAGGAGAAAAAAATGCCGCCTGTAAGGATGATAACAATTCAGATCAGGGAAGGGCTAAAACAATTTCAGTCTGTATGCAGTCTCTCTGTCTTTGCTAGGAACCGGGATTCTGCCCCAGGCAAGAAAGCATCCGTGTACGGTTGCTCACTGTCTGACGAAGAAGTCAATGGGTGCAGGCTGCAGAGACAGTGCCGTATCCCTCAAGGTAACACCTGGGATCGGGTTCAGATGCCGCGCACTCCGTCGAACAGGAAAACAGATTCTACCGTGTCGGTGCCCAAAATTCTTGGAAACATTTCTAAATGCAAAAAATAGTAATAGTTATCTTAAACTAAGAATAACTTCGCTGGATTTTTATATAATGGGGAAGTTTATTCCACATGGCCATGGCGTTTACCGAAAAGAACCGTCGATACTTAACTGTGCGAGCTAATGGAAGAAATAAAAAGACATTGCAATGACCGCTGCGCCAAGGATGGTCAAGCTGCCTCACAGTGGTAAGGGGATTAAATGTACGACTATTCAAAAGCTTAAACAGCAAAAATAGTCCTTCTGCACTCGGCGAAAACCATAAGGGATCAATGTTTACAAGCCCACAGCGTTCATGATACGACAGATTACGGTGCTCCAACGATAAAATTCTTTTCGTGAAGAAGTGCTGGACCGATTCTATTTTCTTTCGTTCGCTAGCGCGCAGGAGGCTAAATAGAAACGAGCAGTATTCCAGGCCAGGTCTTACGAACATTTTATAAAGGCGGAGTCTAATATCAATAGTTTTAAAATTTCGGAGGATAAACCCGGCAGTTCTGCGTGCTTTGGAGACAATCAGGGCGCAATGCTCTGAAAGATTGAGACCGTTGGAATATGATGTGCCCAGGTCCTTAACAACGCCAGGTACATTTATTTCGTGGCCATCTATGCTTAGATGAGGCTGATGGTTGTCACCGACAACCAAAACGGAACATTTTTGCCAAGAAAGGGAAAGGCGCCATGTGCAGCACCACTGGGCAAAGGCCTCGAGATCAGTTTTTAATAGATCAAGCATGGTGTCGCGATCTGCCGGTTTGTATCGACAGGCAACTTTTAAATCGTCAGCATACATAAAAGGGCCTTACATTTCGAAATAAACCTGGCACAGTATTGACAAAAAGACAAAATAAAAGCGGGCCTAGCACACTTTTCTGAATAACCCACTCCTCACACGTGCCGAGTTTGAGATAGCATTGGAGATCTTAACATGTTGTGTACGAGAGCTCAGATAAGAAGATATCAAGCTCAGACGTTTACCACATATACCGAAAGAGGAGAGTTTCAGGAGAAGAAGGGCGTGGTCAGCACGATCGAAGGCCTTGGTGAAATCAAAATAGGCTATGTAAAGTGCAATGCCATTATCCCTAGATTGTAGAACATGATCAAAGAAAGAGAGCTGACATGTGCCACAAGACCTTGTTATGAGGAACCCATTCTGGGCTGCACTAAGTAGGTTATTCTCAGTTAAATGATACATCATCTTATCTTTGATCAAGGTCTCCAGGATTTTCGAAGCTGCGGACAGTGTGTTGATTGGCCGTAAATCGTCAAATGACGTAGATTGGCCGTGTTTGGGTATACGTAGAATGTGCGATTCCTTCCATACACTGGCAAAGGTTTCACTTTCAAGAGCTTGATTAAATATCTTACATAGAAGTGACGAGAAAATATCATTAGCATCCGCCTTTATAATACTGATCGGGTCGCCATCTGGTCCAGGACTATAAGATTGACGAAAACGACGAATGGCTACGGTTACGTCCCAGAGGGTAAAAGTTATGGTCTCGAGGACGGCACCAGTCCAAACCTGGATGGGTGGAGGTGGAGCGGTCGAATTTTTAATAAATGTTCTGGACAAGAAACGTTAAAACTATCAGCCGTCAATTTGTCATCAACTACAGGTTTGCCAACGGAGTCCAGTAGTACGGGATGCCATGTTTTACTATGGGTTCTTATTGCGCGTGAAAAACGTTTCGCTACATTTAACGAACGGTGATCGACATATTTGACCTTTTCGGCTAGCCGTTTTTCTTCAGTTAGCCTCTTGGCCTGCTCACAAATACGGTGAATCAAGGACAGAACGGAAATGTCGTTTTGCAAATGGAATCGACGAGAGAGTTTACGCAACCTACGGCGAAAAGATAAAGGGAGATAAACCTCATCCGTGACATTAATTAATTTCTAACGGGGAACAAAACGAGAAATAAATGGATCTAAAACTTCCTAAAGCATACACGTACAGGTGTCCACATCCTGACACATAAAGAAATAAGACCAGTCGTGGGAGTTAAGATGTATCAATAATTCTGTCGAAAGCGCTAATCGAAAATCAAAGAAAAAGCTATATTTTTTTGGAAAGCGTTTCATCGGTTTCGAGTTCAAGTGTAGAAACAACGATTTCATGGTCTGAGCTCCCAAGTGGGCCTAATGATGACACTCTCAAAGGCAGGCAACCTCTGCAGTAGATTAGATCAAGTATGCTTGATCCTCGGGTAGGGAAGTCAACAACCTGGGTCCACATGCCAATATATACGGCATAGAGAAAGTCCTCGAACTTTATGGGGCGGAGGGGACCGGAAACCAGCGAATGTCAGGAAGGTTCAAATCACCTGCAATTAAGCAATACTTAAAATTTAAGTCAACTGTGGCATGGAATGCTTGTGAGAGACAAAGATTGAAATCCTCACTGGTATTGGGCGGGCAATAGACACAACCAATGAGTAAAGAGTTCCTATTTTTAAGGTAATTTGAAGCCAGCAGCTCTCGTCAACCGCAGTAAATTGTGGATGATCTAAGGTGCGAAATTCCAGCACTTGTTTAATATAGATACAGCTTCCTCCACCACGACTGTCACGGCGATCATTTCAGAGTACAAATATAACCTAAAAGAGAGAGTTCGGGGTCGGCTACGGAAGGTGTTGCCCATGTTTCAGTTACTATAACGATATCTGGACAGTGGACAAAGACTAGAGTCTGAAGCAGGGGCATTTTATTGAGCAAGGATCTGGCATTTAGAACGAACAGTTTAATTGGGCAAGGTGGATTGTTTTTAGGGAGAGCGGCTAATTCATCCAGTGGTTTACGGGCCACTGAACATAGGGGGCGGGTGCTCCAGCCCTGTACTGGAAAAAAGGTGGGATCATACGCGCCTGATGTGGGTGAAGGGGAGTAAAATATGGAGGTGGAAATGGCAGACAGGGGAACTGAGCACAACTGCTAGCTATTGGGGCTTGACCAAGAAATGATTCTGCATTAAAAGAGGTGGAAACACACAAAGATCTGGGCTTGTGGACAATCACGAATTTTATGCCATCAGAACACTGTCAGAAAGCAGTCCAGAAGGCAACATATATATTGCATTGGATGAGACGTGCGTTTAAAATATTCCCCCTGATCTCTTTGGAAAAGTTTGGCATCTTCGTAAGACCACATTTAGATTACAAAATACCCGCCTGGATACCGTTGACGAAGTAAGATGTTGACCTCCTCGATCAGGTGCAACGGAGAGCAACGAAGATTGTCTATGGTCTAAAGGCTTGACCATACCAAGAGAGGCTGAAAAAGCTTGACTTATTTCCTCTATCGTACAGGTACATACGGTGTAGCCTGCTCTGGACATTCCGGATAATCCGGGGCCACGATTTATCCCTGAGATCGGAGGATTTCTTTGAGATTGCCTGCAAAACTCATCTGCATGGTCATCCTTACAATGTCAATATTGAACGCACGCGATTGAACCTAAGAAATATTTCTTCAGCCAAAGAGTGGTACGACCTTGTAACTTGTTAACAACCGAGACGGTTACCGCCAACTAGATTTCTGATTTTAAAGAAGGCTTGATGGCATAACATTTGACAAAAGACGACTCTAACAACATGATTACTTACAACCAGCCTTTTAAAATATTTCGGGCTGCACTTTGCATCCACAATTTTTCACCTATAACTGTGAAAATGCATTCGAATTCAAGTTATGCTTTGACTTAAAACTTTTTAAATGTCCATGATTTTAATATTTACTGTTCATATGCAATGATACGTAACATTAATAGGGTCATCAAGGACAATGTCTGTAACTCTTCAAAATATATAATATACGAAATAATTATTTATGGTAATTGTCCCCTAAAACAAAAGAAAACAAATTATCGTGCGTTGTGGATATACCGTGAACTTCAATAAGAAATAAAATGTGGAAGCGGTTTTGAATAATAGGGAGTGAAGAACACTTGCAGGAATACCATGAGGTGTTAAGTAAACCGACTCCGAATTAACTATGAGCTAACCCTACTACATAACTATTTGAACCATCCAAAGATCCTATACGGTTACATTCGCTATAACCGAAGAAATCGTGACCTGATTACGGCACTGCGGTACCAAATTGGAGTACTGGAAACAGATGACCAAATGAAAGCCTCAGTCCTCTCTAGCTTCCTTAAGTCAGTATTCGCTCATAAAACAAATCCTCCTCCGCTCCCCTTTTCAAGACATCAAAAAAATTTGGAAAAGTTTGTACTAAATAATAATCTTCACTGCTCACCCACATTGGTAAGGTTAGAATTACTACGCCCGAAGCCTGCCAAGTCACCGGGTCCAGATAGAATTCATCCGCATGCCCTTCGAGAATTGACCAATGAACTGTTTAGGCGGCTTTGACGAAATTCCAAAAGTCTATGGAAGAGGGCTAACTACCACAGAAATGGAAAACTGTCCTTATCTCCCCGATCCAGAAAGGAGGGTCAAAGCTGGAGTCGGAAAAATACCGTCCCAGTAGTTTAACCTACATTTTGTGCAAGGTCATGGAAAAAACATTTTAAGGGACATATAATGAAGTATCTGGAATAGAAGAACATATTATTTACTGCCCAGCATTGCTTTCGGTGGCCTTTACTCGCCATAGACCAATGTCGTCCAGTGGATGTCATTTTCTTCGACTTCAAGAAAGTGTTTGATAGTGTACCTCCTCGGCGACTTTTGCATAAAATTGGGCAATGTGGTGTCTAGTGTAACGCTTTTAAATGGATCAAAAGTTTTCTGTCATACAGACTGCAAAAATACTTATTGGCACCACCGAATCCGAGTGAAAACAGTAGAAAGTGGGCTTCCGCAGAGTTCAGTCTTAGGTCCTCTTCTGTTCCTAATTTATATAAATGACAGCACTGATAATCTTGACTGTGATTCCATCTTGTTTGCAGATGATATAAAAATCTGGAAAACTATTAAGTCTGTTGACGACGTGCAGAAACTACAAGAAAACCTTAACAAATTGGCTGTTTGGTTCAGCATGTGGCTTCTTACATTCAACGCGTGGAAGCTGGGAGATGAAGTTTCCCAAAACACCAGTATTACCTGAACGGAAATATATTAAAAGGAGAAGATATGCGCAAAGATCTAGGTATCTGGATAGAGTCCAACCTAACGCCCTCCGAACACTTTAATTATAATAATAATAATAATAATAAATTGTAAATTTAAGGCACAGAGAGCCCCGTCATTTCAAATTTAGTATCGCAGTATAAATAAATACAAAGTGGATAATTGCTGCACTATGTGAGCATCAGTATTAACAGCATAAATGAGTAGGATGGTAGGCATATCCGATTCATAACGATTTGCCACTTTTAAAACAATAATGAACAATCTTTGGTGTATACGGTGAGCTATAAAAGAAGCAGTAAAAAATACTACGGTTAAATCGGAGGCGGAGTAAGGCGAGCCGCCAATTTAAAAAGAATTAGGAGAAAAAATGCTTCACTAAAAAAATTAATAGCCAGTTGCAAAGGGATAATACTGTGATGTTGCTCACAACGTATGAGGGTTCGGAACGCTCCTTGTCGTGTGAGAGATAATAAAGCAGTCAGAGCTACTGTTTGTAACCACCAGTGGAGGTGAGAGAGGGAACTCATCGTGGACACCAGGGTGAAAACGAAGAGGGGACAGTTGAGGTCATGAACTCATCATCGAGATGCAACCTTGCTGACTGCAAAGTTCACCAATCAAAGAGGCAAAACCATCAGAACCCGCCATGATCATCAACTGAACCTGGAGACCATCGTCGGGGTTGCAAAATCAGAAGAATTTATCAAGGTTGACAACAGTTGATGATGCAGTGGAGGTGAGAGAGGAGGAACTCATCGTAGCCAACAGAATCGAAACAAGGAGGGGACGGTAGAGGTCCCGAATGGACGAAAAAGTGAATGCAAAGATTGACTCTGCGGAGGATGATGGAAATATTTTTAGAGACCAATAAAATATCAAGGGAGCTGCGTCAAATACCAGGAGGACACTTTTCAAAATCCAAACAATGCGAGTTATGGAAGGAAACAGACAATAAGGATTTTATATCTTCCGAAGTTCCATGTTTGCGTAATTTGGTTTTGAAAATGGCTTATGTAGGTGACAACCTAATTTCCAGTGGAAGATTATTCCAGATGAAAGCATATTTGGAGGCAAAAAACGGAGAACAGTTGGTTGTGAAATTATCATGGAGGAATTACGAGTGGCAAAGGGTCAATCTACCGGAGGAAGAGCGCTAATTCGTGGGAGATTTGGGCTAGAGTTAACGCGAAACAGGAAGCAGAGACTGGCTTCGAGTCTTCTAACCCACAGAAATTTAATGTTTGCTAACTGGTATCTATCCGTATAAGAGATACTGGATCCAGGAAGAGAAAATAGTCTTCGAGTAAAAACCTTCTGAACTTTTTCAATCTTACTGCGGTCAGAGGCGTTCATCAGCCCAAAGAGGGGACAGCAGTATTCTAGGATAGTAAGAACAAATATGCGGTACAGGGTTAACTTTTGTCCGGACGCAAGAAATTATGTGATATAAAACCACATATCTGTGCAGCTTTTGCAGAAATTCGATCTGCATGAGGCGATAATGCTAGCTTATTCGTGTAACTTAGACCTAAGTCTCTTATAGCTGATCGTTCTAAAAGTGTACTTTTTTAAATACAAGGGGTCCAGCAAGCTTGGCGGGGCCAAAACACATGAAACTACTCTTGGATGGAGAAAATTCCATGTGCCACCTAGAGCTCCAACGTGAGAGTATAAGTAAATCAGTGTTGATTTTCTAAACGCAACTATTGGCAGTGTCTTCAGAAAATGAAGAAATGCACTTGAGATCGTCAGTGTAAACGGAATTTTGTTAATTTGTGAGTAAAGCTGAAATTTCGTTCATGTACAGAATAAAGAGAAGGGGACCTAGAACCGTGCCTTGAAAAACGCCACTCGTGATCGGATGAGGCCTCGAATAGCTATTACCTACTAAGACCTTCTGGCTGCGGTTAGATAAGTAGGAACCAATGAAGTCAAGGAGAGAATGCTGGATGCCGAGGGCTTCCAGTTTCACCAGAAGACGTCTATGCGGTTTCTTTTCAAAGGCTTTGCTCAGGTAAAAGTAGATCACAACCACTGACTGCTGCTCATTACGAAGGGAAGTGAAGAGGTAAAGAAAAGCTAAGTAAAACACATGATCTCCAGATAGAAAACCATATTGCAAGTCGCTTAACAGCTTATTTTTAGGCAAAAGTCGAGAATTTGATGAAAAATAAGTGTTTCAAGAAGTTTCGCTAGAGCCGGGGTTTTGTGAATGCCTCGATGATAATTAACGTCCGAACGAGATCCCGACTTGAAGACAGGAAGAATAAAAGATGTCTTTCATGAATCAGGAAAGAATCCGTTTAGAAGTTAAACTGAGAATATATGGCTAGGCAATGGGGGAAGCTTGGCACTAAATGAGCCATTCAAATGGCCACGTGCATCATGCACTGGATCAGGCACTCTTTTATCGTCTTTCCTCCCGAACTATTTTTTCGGATCTGCAGTAGTTTCGTTAGACCAAATTCGGAATATGGAATGCCAGTATGACTGCCCATGATGAAGAAAGATATTGATCCCATCGAACAGGTACAAAGATGGGTGACAAAATTGGCGGATGGTCTAACTACCCTATCATATTCAGAAAGACTTACACAGCTTTACACGTTTCAATCATCCTTTAGACAAACGATATGTGACCTGCTATGGACATTCCGAATTATCCATGGACATGCCTTTTCGCTAAAATGCGAAGATTTCTTTAAGTTTACAAACATGCGTTATCTGCGCGGTCATCCATATATGGTCAAACGCGAATGTATGTGCCTAGATAAACGAAAGTTTTCTTTCATTCAGCGAGTAGTTCAACCATGGAATTCTTTTCCGAGCGAAATAAGGACATCGAATACCGTGGATATGTTCAAACGGCAGTTAGACTGCTTAATTTTTGAAAATCAATGTCTCTCACTGCAGGACTGTCTTCAGCTAACCATTAGCTTTACTTAATGGGTTCAATTTATGTGCATCGTACCACCGCACATTCAATGTAAAATTTTAAACTGTATTTTATTTTGTGTGCATATACTTGCAAGCGACATTGAATATGCTACTTTTATCGCTATGGCGAGAAAGCACTTGTCGGAAAGGGCTAACTGATTTATTTCCCAGAAATACCTTGCGAAAGGAGTTTGGGGTCTGTTTGAGCTTACATGGCAACGCTTCATTTGTTTCAGACCACAAATGTGTCCACACTGTCCACACTGACATGCCTTACTCAAGCGACATTAGGTTTTCTTTACTCGTTTTTATCGCTTTGTAGAAACCACTAGTAGTACAGCAGAAAGTGAAGCCAGATAAGTTAAATTGAAAAAGTGAAAAGCAAAAATACGATCTTTTTCTGCTTAAAAGTGGACAGCCTTGTTATCAGTCCAGTCATTTTAATCAGGGCACCGATGCGGAGAGCGTATTTACATAGGCTATACGTGCTCGGAAATTACTGCATATGTAAATTGTAACATCCCACTTGTTTGTGAAAAACTGGTAGGATGGACTTGTATTACGGTGGCTGACTAGATGTGCAGTCGGTCATACTGATGTGCAAAGTTTATGCCTGTCGAACGTGCAAAACAGCTTGCGGACGTGCAAGCCCCGAGACCGGCCGGGTAGGCTTCAATTTGCGGGCCAGAAAACGCGTTCTTCCCTACCAAAACCTGCCACCTTTTGGTCACGCTATCCGCCTGTGTACAACCTACAGGCCAGGTAAAGATTTGCAAGTAAGTGAAAAAAGTACGGCATTGGACCAAATCTGGTGGCAGAAAAATAGTCCACCCCAACTAGTGCCGACAGGATGAGTATCCAAGCCCTAAAAGTCCAAGTGAGGTAAGTTAGACGATAAACAGAATGGACCATTCTTGATGCACAACAGGGAAGCCAGAAAAACAGGAAGGAGGAAGGAGAGTGACCTTAACATTTAAGGGGCCATTAGTTACTAGACACACAAATGAACCTCTGCATAATGCCAAGCGAGTGGATACTTTCCTGTCTAGACAAGGCTTCAAAATGGAATCGTAATCTAACAGATTACAGGGTATTTTGACGTTTCCCGATCGGTTAGGGTACCCACTCGTCCCATTTAGCCTTGGGGCTAACTCTCGATCCCCGTCAGCAGTCCCATAGTAATGAGAAGAAGAAGAGGCAGATGTATATAATCAACCATCACAAAGGGGAGACTGGAATGGCCACTTCTGTCTTAGTACTCGTTATCAGCCAGCGAAACCCAATCCCAGGTCATTGCACCTCCGTGACTCGAAACCGCGACCTATTGATCCTATGAACCATTACTGCCTCCCAACTCGCTGTCCTTTATCCATCCCCATATCCCTCGGGTTAAAAGACGAATATTAATCCGATTACTCTTACACTTTACTTACCTTTACTTGGTCCCGTGATCGTGTAAATATACCAGTTCGATAGGAGTTTATCGAATGCAAATGTATGTTCCTCATCTGGCCTTCGAATCTGCCCTACTCACTGAAAGTTTATGGTGCGATCGGCCTCTGTGTAAATTTTTGCATTTCGTAAGACTTCCGGGCTAAAGAAGAATACCTGTAATGCGTAGCTTTTTTAGAGTCCGGAAAATGAAAAACGGAAATCTTCGAGTTTCAAGTTAAAAAGTAGCTCAAGCAGTTCAAATTATCTTGAATAGACAGCTCATCAGTTCAATATTATGCTAATAAGCTCACATAAATGACTTCTGAATGTCTTGAGAAAAGGCAATTTGGCTGAGGGAAACAACATTTCCGGAAATCTACCCTTTTTGGATAGCTTTGAATTAACCCGTTTCTGAAGTTATTAAACAGCGTTTAGTTAAACATGCTCCCTTCATGACACATCGAACGCAAATGAGTTATGCACACCGTGTTCCTGAAGCAATTTAGGATGAAATGATGTCCTCCTGTTTAGAGAAGTTACTATGTTAAAAATTTAGCAATAAAAGCTTTTAAAAATTATGGAGTTTTTTTTTCTGTTTGGTCCACCCAAGTACAATCAGGCATGTAAATGGAGGATTTTTTTAGAAACAGAAGGAACATTATTACCTGATTTCAAAAGCAACTAAGCAGTAGAAGCAGGTCTGATACGTAATGGAAAAATTTGCCAGCGACGAATTCCTTAGTAATACGGAACGGTAGATAGGAAAGAGCTATTAAGTTTATTGTGACACACAACATCCATGAGACGTTTGATATTCTCCATAAAGAAGAAAGTCACACGCCTCCTCCTTCTCACCTCACAAACCCAGCTATCTGAGAAAACTCCCTGAAGTAGTGTAAACAGAGAGCAGCAAAATTGACAGGGGTCAACGTTTGACAGTAAGCTGGTACGTTCACAATTTTTCAACATATTACAGTGGGGTAAATACTGAGGCTATTTACCATCACAACTGTAGGCACTTCGAGGCCCACGGACGCTGTGTTGAGAGGGGGGGCGTTATTCTTCTGCATGGATGATACGGTTGACATAGACCAAATAGTTGTGGTCATCATTTAAGCGACTAAATACCAATGAGGACTAAGGGATAGTAAATATAAAGGAATTATTAAGTTTACTGTGGCACACCGCATCCATGAGACGTTTGATTTTTGTAGCAGCCACATCTAGTGCCCCTTCTGTGGCCTCCCTTTTTCTCAGTCGGAGGCCACAACAAGCGTGCTAACCCGCGGACGCACCGCCAAAGCACGACCAGACCACAAGCTTAACCGGAGTCTAATCATGGCGGCATCCAGATCTGCGGCTATCCTGCGTGCGTCAGCCAGCCTGCTCTCTCACCCATGAGCCCTTGCGCCCACGCCTCCCAAACTCAGTCCTCGATCTAACCAGTCACATGCCCAACACTCCGACAGTCGCTCCCTCGGGCACCAGACAAACGCGTAAACAACACACCGCTGTTGACACGTTCCTGAAAGGACGCTTTATTTTTGCCACACAAGCAAAGAGCCATCTCACGGCAACCTGCCGTGTGTGCCCTATGTGAGTTAGTCACATTTTTTGTGCTAAAAAATCAATTCCAAGCAGACCCTCACTGAACGCCCTTACTGACTTAAACTGCGGATAGACTATGATCGTGTAAAGTTTAAAGTTTTCCGGGTGATTCCAACATAGACAAGTCACAAACAATGACCATTTAGTGTTTAGTTGCTGTCACTGGCAGCTGGTATCGTAACTTCAAGCCAAGCACGCGAGTCTTCATTACCAAGCAGTTATTTTTAGCTCATTTTAAGTAAGACGCCGCCCAACGTGGTCTGCGGCAGAGGTTTTAAACTATAATACTTCTTTGTTATTGAGTGACAGCCGTACGGTCATGTCCTGGATGAACTAAAGATCGGGGGTTTCAAGGAAAAACAAGAATACCCTTTTCTGTTTCTCAATCGTAATTTGTCAGCGAACAACACCTCTATGTGACACTGAATGGTCCAGATCTCGGCGGACAGAACGAGCCTTCGTTTGTAAGTGCGACAGCGATAGACTTAAAAATGATTGAACACCAGCTCAGTTGAATTCTCTGTTGCTCGACTGGCGTTGAGGTACTTCTGGCTGATTTTGGAAAGCGAGCCATAAACGCTAATCCCAGTATCCCTATCTTTGGAACTTTGGACATGTTATGTTCCTATTTTTCAAAAAAACAACATTTAATTGCAAAATTATTCTATCTCGAGGACGGAATTTATTTCGAGTTAGGTCGGTGTTCCTTTCCGCAGACGGGCACAGACTTCTTTTATGAGATACCACAGAACATACTGAGATTCGCTAAGTGTGACACTCGACTTATATCGAAAAATGTTTTCAGGCGAGGCAAAAACTGTAAAAACCTATTCGAACTTCGTCACTACGTACGAATGTCATATCTAAGAAAAGACCAACCTCGCAAATTTTAACCACAGAGGACTACTTACTACCGTACGTATAATATTTAACCTGACTCAACTATCCTTTTCTGAAGGTTCACTTTTAAATACTTTTAACACACAGACTGCCTATGCAGATGTCAGTTTGACTATATAAATGAGCAGTTGACCTCAAAACTTAATATTGGTAGTAAAAATCTGCAAAAATATTACCATAATTGAACGTCACAGGATCCATGTTGTTAAACTGTGATCCAGAATTAGCAGTGGGCAAGTTCAACAGAGAGTGCTCGATTATCACGAACAGGGAACGCAAGCAAATATATGTTAAGGAGGTAAATATGCTGGGTGTACACTTACATACTATCAAAAAAAGGAATTTCAGAAATGAAGGTTAAACCTTTCGTATTTTGAGAAAAGTTAATGTTTTTACGGTGGTATTTTGGGTCTTCCATTATGAAAAACGTCAACATGCATTAAACATGTGGATCTGCTTTGGAAAAATAAAATGTCATAAATGAACCTCATAT
>WEDG01000318.1:12500-84570 GCA_017591395.1 Schistocephalus solidus | reverse complement strand
CGAACGAAGGAACAGTTATCGCCTCGGCCAGCTCAACCACTTATCCGGCAGGTGCGAATACACACGGAGGTGCGATCGCAACCAAAATTAACAGCCTGGGGCGGCAGCTTCGGTCGATGAGGGTACTGACGACTACCGCCAACGTGCGAACTCCGGCCCCCGACCAGATTGAGAACAAGCTATCACCCTCCCTCCCCCAGTCCACCACGGACTCAGTGAACAGGCAAAGGATGATCGCCAAGAATTAAACACCACCATGCTCATCAAGCAGCATGATGACTGAGAATCTCCAACCCCAACCCGGCCCCTCCTCTACGCAAATTCAAAAACCTTAGTAATCCCGTATTAGCCGAAATGTTACCACCTATAAATACTGTGAGGCGTGGTACAATATTTACCTCCGACGATGAAATCTTGTTTGATTTTGAAACGTCAGGACAATAAAACCATGGTTCCCGTGATCGCCTCTTCTTCTCATTTATTTCCGGGAACGCGCATCTTCGCTTCTATTAGCAATATATATATATATATATATAACAATGGTATTTGGTCGCTCACCGATCGGTTACATGACTCACTCGTCCCGTTGTGCGTTGGGGCTAACTATCAAGCCCCGCCAGCAGCCGTGATGCGGCTACGTGTATAGGCAGAATAACATGACCGACTTAGACAAGGGACACTGTAAAGGCCATTTCTGGCTTATTAGCCGTCATCAGTCAGCCATACCCATCCCAGGCACTGTGATGCCCGAGGCTCGAACTCGCAACCTTGTTTGGCAGAAGTCAAAAGCTCTACCCACTGCGCCACGAGCTCGTTGTCTTGACGGTTTCGATCGGGAATATTAACAATGGTAGTTAAGCGCTGATTAGAATTAAAACTTCATGGTCCAGAGGGTACTGAAGTTTATTTTGGTCTCATTCCCGATGTCAAAATACTTCACCTTCTGTGATCAACATATTCTCCTTTTTGAGAGGTTTTCTTTGGCGTGAGGTATGCATATAAACCCATCCACACGAATATTTCCGATAAACTGCTCAAACCTGTTCAGTGAATGATTTCCCTCGGTGCTCATGCAGATCAATACATCGTTCCACAGCGTAATGAAAGATTCTTTATTTTTTCAATGTCAAAGGATACAGCTGCAGTATTTTTAGCTGTACTTTGGCAACTCAACGACCTGCTTTTCGCAGTGCCTCTCAGTCTTTGTTAGAGGAGAGCTCAAGGAAATCTCTAGAGACATGACAGCAAGTTGGATATGCAGAACAATTTTTTCTGGAATTGGGGTTGTGAATTTTTAGTAGATTGCTGACCCTTTAAGATCACGTTTAAAGACCATCTCAATGACTTCGCAGGATATGGATATTGGACACATGCTACTATTTTTATTATATGTACATCGAGGCACCAGCAAGGCAAAAATGTGTATAGGAAACCACTAAGCACATAATTACGTACACATTGAGGCTAAAAACTTATTTTAATGGCGATTACTAACCGAAATTCCCGTTAAATGTGTTTTCAAAATAAAGCGCAAAATGATCTGCGAAAATAAGTGAAAAACAATGTGCTCAGTAATCAGACGTCCAGGCGAATTTTTCAGAAGAGGAAAAACTAATTTTAAGATGACAGGGAACATGCTTGCATACTGGATACTTTAAGTACAGTAGTTAAATTTTCCTATGAGCACAAGGAATTCAAAACGTTGTTCGCGATGTAGGGCGATCGTACGTTGAAAAGAAAACCATGTATAAAAAGACAATATGATGTTTTTGCTAGTTTTTATTCCCACTGGAAGCGGAACTTACCAAACAGGGGGCAAAACGGATGAATATAAGGCCAACGTCTGCAGCTTGGTCAGGAGCGACAGTTAGATGAATTTAAGGATGACGAAGATAATAACTGCGAGGAAAGTTTATTTGAATTATTTCTATAAAAAGCCACAGAGATTGTATATCCAAAACAAACTTTGAAATTTAGAGAAAAACTATACCAGTCTGAGTATGAGATTAATTTTGTTTGAATTGCCCATTTAAATGCCCTTGTATCAAAGTTAGCCGCGCCATCCGAAGTAATTTTGGTCTTCCAATGGCTTCCCGCTGGTTACGTTATGTTCGCACCAAAGAGTTTAAGGACTATCTCATGAGGTTAGTCTTGATCTTTTGTCATTCTAATTATTTAGCACGGTAAGTAGACAGTCCGTTGTAAACTGATCGCATCTACAAAATGTAGGTTTCTTTTGTTAAACATTTCCTCTGCCCTAGTATTTTATTAAACTTTTTAAAATTATGTGTTTCATGCCTTTGAAACTCTTTGATTAATCTCAGTATTTTGGTCGTTAGTTCGTTCGTTTTTTAAATTTCTTTGAACGTAATTTAATAACCCAAACTAAACTTGGTGTTTTTAAGGTATATCTCTCCTATTCCTTATGCGTTTTTTTCACCCCGAGCATTTAACTGTGTTGAGCATATTGGGTTTATTTTTTATTGCGGTCCCTTTCAGCAAACCCATAGAATCCCACAGCTTTCAGGCACACTTTATGTTATTTGATTGTGGCTCTACTCTGAGATTGCGCCGCCAGCATTTTCGGGTTTTGCCGCAAAAATTTAATTAAGACGTTGTTCTTGTTTTAAGAAATGCTTCATTCTTGGCAGTTTTATCCATAGAAATCAGTGCCCTTATACCTTCGCACCCATTTGTCTGTTAATCTCATGTACCAGCACATATCAGATGGTGGTTCTCAAATTAGTTTTTATAATTAAAATTGAACTACCTTTTTGAGCCAAGTTATAATTTAGCGTGACAAGGCCAGACGTCATCCGTGTATGTATCTTTTAGAGGCTTGTCTATCAATTTACCCAGATTGATCCACAAATTGCATTTTAAGTCATTATCAGTCAGTAGTGAATCCGGTGTCCATAGTAATTTTTGATCCCGTTTGCAGTTTCACCTATCACCCATCGCCATGAAATCGTATCAACGTGTCGGGTGAAGTCTTGACAGGGTTATATAAGAGTGCAAGCGCTTTAAATAAATGGGATGCAATGCTGGTGACCGGCGAACGTCATCGAATGTAATTAACCTACATTTCCTCGGACTCGCAAAGTGCTAGCGTTCGAATAACCTTTATCTGACAGAAAAATGAGTGGTTTCATCTTAATTCACACGTTATCGTGACCTAATATCGCTTCACCGCGCGGTTAGCAGTCCACGAGATTTTTCGCAGTCGTTTGATATCCGGTCTGGTATGCGATAAGATTGCATGTTTCCATCGATCCTGTTCAAATGCGTCAAGTAATCAATTCTCGGAAGGTTTTTACGCGGTTTTTCTCGATTAGAACTTTTATCTGGGCGCGCGTTGATTTGCCTCAACTGCATTGATAGTAGCTTCTGCTAGCCTTGCGCCACATTTCCATACGGATTGCAGTGCCAAGGTTGATTTGAGTCACTAAGTAAGTCGATTTATCCCTCCAAAGTGTTTTTGTGGTATATTTCTGACCCGATGAGATACTCCTCGAGATTAGTGTCTATCAGCTTTAGGAAGCTGGCAGTCTCCGATTTCTCAGGGCTAAGCCGCTGTCGAATCGACAAGGTAAAAATGGTATCGTCGCCCAAGTCGATGCCGTCAACGGAGTTTTCAGTCATTAGAAAGTGCATACGAATTCGACATCATATCTTAATCACCAGAGATTTTAATCTACTGGTCTTCCGTTCGATCAGTTTCATACGACTGGATTCTAGGTTGTGCCCGTGAAAGATGAGAAAAAAATTGAAGTGTTCGACTGCCGCTGTCTGAGAGTCATCCCTTGAATAAGACACGCTGACTTCATCTCGAATGAAACAATTCGCATTCGCTGCCTCCACATCACGAGGATATCACAGGCTATCCCACAAAAAGACTGCGATAGTTTGGATACGCTAATTGCCTCTGTCCCATAAATGTGGTATTCCTGCTTTTGATCCGGCGTCTTCACTTGGGGGGTTCCGAAAAAGGGGTTTACTTAAAACTTGTATCACCACAATCCATCAAGACATGGAGTTAGTTTGTGGACTTTCGATATTTGGTCTCCGTCGCCGAGGGAGATAGTGAGTTGCGCCCTCCAGACATGAATGCGTGGAAAGATACTATTTGCGAGTTCATCGAAGTTGACTACGTCAAGCAGGATCACAGCCGTACCAAGCGCTAATGGTAGTAGCACAGTTCGTATTCGCTTCCGGTCGAGACCAGCCTAGCCATTGTATATTTCCATTCATTGGGTGCAGCACATGGGCTTTCCAACAATAATTATGGGGATTAATCATGACTTACTTACGGCCATAAAATTCATAGTTAAAGCCATTTCACAGACACTGCTGAGTAAACGGTATGCACTAAAGAACCAGTGAGCATGTTTTTGAAGAACTGGTAAAAACATTTAGCTATCGTACGGACTACCTGAAATACAGAAGTCTTAGCGTAAAAATGATAAGACGTAGTGTGCCAACACAAGATGCAACCATTATTGCTGATGCGGTCTTGCAACTTTACTTGTGTGGTGCATACACCGTCAACGGCCAGACAAACCTATTTGATTATTTCTGGTTTTAACAAACAGACCCAATAAGGTATCATTGACCAGATCCATGCGATTTAAACTCAACTATCGGACTGACATTTCGCCTGTGCTGTAGGTAAAAAGGACTGATAGAGACTGCGTTAGCTTCATTCTTTAACAATGTAGAATGATTTTGACTGCGTCGCATGCTTTGTACACTTCAAAAAAGAGTCAGGTTACTTTGAGCTGAAAATTTAAACTGAAGAAATTGCTCTATATAGAGGATAAATTTTTCACGCAAAGTGCATTAAGAACTTCCCACTTTTTTCTACGAAGCAGTCGCTTTGTTAGACTTGATCTCAGGTCACACCACTATTCTGACTTGTGTGAACCTTCAAAGGTTGAATTCAGCTGTCGGACTAGTCCTTGTTAAACCAGTTCTTCCTGATCATTGATGTCACTTTTGTATAGTTAAATGTTTAGTTCACCATTTATTTTAGCAAATTTCGGTGCTCTTTGCTCTGGCAAAAGCGGTTCTGTTTTCGGCATTCTTCAGATTTGATCGTTCGTAGGTAGTGTTTGACCATTCATTTTTTTCTAGACAAAGGAGGAAAACTCAGCTAAGTCTTCCAAAATTATTCATTAAAACAGAACTCGCTTCAATGTGAAGCTTTGACTGCCTTAAGGTGTACCTTGTTATTTGATTTCAGTGTTACTATAATCATACGTAGACATTATTCTCCACTATTCTCGAAGAGTTTTCTTTGATATCCCTTAAAGCTTTTAGTTCTTAAAGGAGAAATTACATAAACCTGACACGACCTATAAACTGTATACTTTTAGGTAGATTGGCCGCATCTTCTCAGCGCATAACCTCATCCCCAAGGATACCGCTCAGAATTGAGAATTCGGTTGCTAAAATAGGAATTTTAACGGCGAACGTTTTGGCACAGGCAGAGACGCACACGCTCGTTTTGTTTCCCAGAGGAAACATGCTCTGACATAAACGGTCATGGACGGACAGCGCCCTACCAAACCTTTAAGTTATGAAACGAACGACAAACAGAGCTGGACTTATAAATACGCAACGGAAATAAGACAGCGGATATTTTGGTCGTATTTCTATTTTGTTTAACCGACCACATCCCAATTAATACCTGAGGCAATAAACATGCACGTGAACGCATCGCGCAGATGATCCACAGCTCGTTTAACCGATGGATTATCAGGAATGCCCAACAAAAGTTCATTATTGCTTCGCTATTTGTCACTGTGTATTGGGATAGATTGGACATTTAGTCAAATAGAATTAGATAGTCGTACACACCCGTCCGTTTGAATTTCCACAGCAAGCAGATTTTGCATAGGCGGGTTGCTAGATGATGCTGTTCATCTACTGTGTCCATTATTTACGTACTTCGAGTGCACTTATTCATTTTTTGGACGCTAATGTTAATTCGGCATATGGCTGATTGAAGACATAATTAAACTGTAAACAGTTGTTGTATCAGCCTCCTCTGTTCTTTGTCGATCTACCTCTAAAAACAAGGCGTTTGTTCTAATAGTTGTGCAGGTGGTTATGCTTATGGGAAACGTAAAAACCTGCCAACAAATTTCCGTTGTGACCCCACTACCTGTAACTACGTAGTTCCGCTTAAAGTAACTATTTTCAGGATTGTCAAATCATGAATAATCTTCACTGTAACCAGTAGTTCAACGTATGGCCCTGGTTCGCGGTTGTCAAAACTGCAGTCCTCTGGCGTTGAAGCGAACGTTAGCCACGTTGACGTCCAGTTATTAATTATTTTATAGCTCCAGGTGTGTACGGATTCCCCGAATTACTATCTACAGGCCGATGAGGAAGGGGGACGCAATATTGCGTCGTCACAGCGGCTAAATCCTATCTGAACCCTAGGCCAAACGTCCAAACCAAGCATGTTTCGATCATTGTGCAATCTCTTCTACGGAGTTAAAACTTACCATCCAAATAACATAAGCATTAAGTACTCTGTGATATTCTTTGTGCTATTCTTTTGCCTCATGCTGTACCCATTGACGGCCGTCACTGTGATGTCTTTCTGGCAACTCGATTCGAAGTATGCAACGCCTTCCTCCATTCGGCATTGCTGCACAGATTAGAAGCTTATATTTACTACGCACTTCTCTACAAAAAATGCTTCCAAAACGCGGTCTAACCGCGTAAGCTGTGCAGAGGTCGCTGGTGCGTGTTTTGCAGATTGCGAAATAGTTGTTTAAAAGGATTATTAATCTGTGTTTGCTCGGGAGCTCTGTGCCTGCTTTCGAGGCGCCTTATCATTTATTCTTGTCAGACGTTTACTGAAGTCTACGGAAGCAGTAGTGTCAGCTGTGCCCAGCAATATTGCTCATTTGCGGTCGGTGCGCTTTTTCTTCCTCCTATTCCTTGCTGATAAAAAATGTTACCAGGCGGAACTGTGAGAGTGGGCTAACTCAGCTAACCACGCACCACGAGTTCCTCTTGATGTGGAATTGACCTTAGGCGGCCCGAGTCGACTTAGTCTCCGTCGCAATTACGCTTAAAATTGGAGTCCACTTATTTAAAAGCAGGTCCCTTCATCTTCGCGCACAATTACGTGTGCGTACATTGTACCCCCCCCCCGTCCTGGGGCAAAACAGGTCACCTGTGCCTGCTGCCACTTGGACCATGTTAAATTGGGCGTATTGTCCTACGCGATTGACATGTGTGCAGTTTACATGAACTGCGGACCCAGAAAATAACACCCTCTGCATGCCAATAAAAGCCAAGAGGCGAGTTCCAGCCTGAAGAAGCTCTTGTTCAAGTGATCATATCTCCTTCTTGACCTTCTGCCTGCTTGAAACACTTCAAATTATTTAACAAGTTGAAGCATTTATTACATAAATTATCGATGGTAGTTCGTCGTCGTGTGTATTTCAACCGCGCCAAGATATTTAACTCCTAACAAGTAAATCAGGATTGATTAAGATTTGCCTTTTATTTACGATATTCGCCTCTTTTGAATGCGGACTTTGTACTCGGAACCCAAATGGATATGCCTATTGAGGCATGTCAGAACAAATTTCGGCCAATAAATTATTGTACCATCAGCAGAATACATGTCGTTCTTGCATTATTTTATGCCTCCACTTTCTATCTAGCCGGATGGGCCGTTGCCATCCCCTTCTGCTGCTTCCTTCAGCATGTCTTAGATGGTAAATATTACCGTAATGTAGGGGACAGAGCTGACGAACTCTGCCTCAGGGATCATGTAGCGGTCAGATATCGGACCAATAACTTTTGATTCTCATTGCCTGAATAATTGACTGGAACCCGACCCAGGTCGGTTATGACTAGCTGACGATTTCAACAAACCGAAACCGTTCGTTCTTTTTGGCTGGTCGACGGTATCTTTTAGAAAAAATATGTACGTCTGTAGGCGATGTGATTGCTAACGGACCTCCATTACCATCTCAGCTTATCACGCAACCCCCCTCCTCTCCACCTCACCAACACATTTTTACTCGAGCGCTTATCGGAAGAAATGCACAAAATGAGGTTTCCCGAGTCCATGAAAATGCATGTTTATGTTTGCACTGCAACCGCCGTCTATATTTTTTCTTAACGTTACAGCATTTTTGGGGCCCTGTGGCCAACTGGGGGCTGCCATTAGCAGCCCTAGGTGACCTAAAGAAGAACCCGGAGCTAATCAGCGGAAAGATGACTTTTGGTAGGTTGTCTCTTTGAAAACATTTGTCCTTTACTTGAATAGCTCTTCTCTGCTATTCGGCACTCTTCATGCGCTTCGCGATCCGTGTTCAGCCCCGCAACATGCTCCTGTTTGCTTGTCACATAACAAACGAGACAGCCCAGCTTGTGCAGGCCGCGAGATTCATCGACTTCTGGTAGGTTCTTCCCCGCTCTGCTTCCATTTTCTCATCGTTACAAAGTGCGACATCTGTAAATTTCGTGCCCTCCATACCCTTCGCATGTTATTTTAGGCACATCAAGGACGATAACCAACGAGAGGAGGTAAGGAAACGCTTTCTAATGGGACCCGCTGTGGATGTTGTCGCCCAGTGAGAGTACTCCGTAACCTTCGTCTATGGACCCTCTCCGACCACCGCCGCCCACTTAGGTTTTTCCTCTCTCCTGATGACCGTCTAGCCGCCAGCCCGCCAGGCTATCTCCACCGTGCCCCTTCGTTTATGGTTTCTCACCTGTTCTTCCATAACCTCGCGATTTTACTCACCTCGAGGATATCTTTGCAACAGACAAGCGCACACCAAGTCAACGGTCGTAGCAGAATAGCCCCCAAGTTTTTGTATTTCTGTTGCACTGATTTGTAGAAAATGACACTTTGTTCGTTCGAACTCCCCTATTTTCCTCTTTTATCTCAAGGGGCCCTTATTAAAAACGCGCGAGGCACGGAGCATGATGTAAATGGTGCGCCTTACCATTTCCACCGACTAACACATACTGGATTTGCCAGTTGTCTAAGTCGAAACGCCCGTGATTGGGCGTGTTAGATAAGACTACACCTGAGGTTCTTTGCGGCTAATAGTCTTCTAATATAAGAACTTCACTGCAGGTTAGCGTTTGGCCACTCGGATTGCAGGGCTAGACTTCCTCATTGAATTTACATACATTAAGGAGAAGGTATCTGTATGCAAAGGCAAGTGCTTACAGCTGTTTCCCAATGACTCAGTATGTATTGCCAAATGAGAAAATAAGAGATGACATCGTTACCCTAGTCGGTACTTCTATCTTATCCCGCTCATATTGCCACCGCAAATGCACATCACGCATCGGCCTGGTCTGTCACTGCCGAATCCATCGCGCCGAGACTGGCAACCCAATGTCTGGAGCATAAACTTCCATCGACCGCCCCCGCCTCAATTGCGCGCTTTTCCCTCGCACATTCAGCTATCACGTGGGTCTACTCGGTCAAATGAGCCTCCATAAAAACCTGCGCTAGATAACCGCAGACTAAACCACACCATCACACATTTCCCCAGCAATACATGAACACGTCCAACATCTCACAACCCAAGCACAAACTAGGCAGCTCATACGTAAGTGGCAAGTGCGTTCTTGGCCTCCTTCTCCATATGGTCCCTCTGCTACATGTGAGATCCGAGCAGTTCACTCTCCCTGCTTAACTCCTGATTAGTTGGGTGAAGGTCAGGCCGTTTGTGTGGCACGCGCAGACGCGCTGTTTTTAGCTTTGTCAGTCATTTCTCCTCAGTTGATTGATCGGCTCAGACAATCGACTGGTGCATGGAAAAAGAGAGTTGGGTTGATTCCGTACATCTCCCTGACAATAAATACTCTGATGCGCTTGAGACTGTGATGGTGCGCCAAAAGCTATGAACCGAAAGGTTGCCAACTGATGTTTCAATGCAAACCTCGCAGTCGGCCCAGTGTGTTTTTGCTTAATGGCCTGGGATACGCATCGTCTACAGAACTGACGGGCACCTTCTCAACAGTTGGCGTACGCAGGCCACAACGCGTGTGTCTACGACTACAGTCCATGACTTGTTCTTCGCGGACAACTGCGCCCTTAACACCGTGATGGAGGAGGACATCCAAAGGAGCATGGACCTCTTCGCCGAAGGCTGCGCCGATTTCGGATTAACAATCAGTACAGCCAAAACGGTTGTTATGCCTCAGCCGCTACCCAGCATGGAATGCAATGCTCCCCAAATCAATGTAAACGGCGCTGAACTCAAAAATGTAAAAACCTTTGCTTATCTGGGGAGCACGCTCTCACGCAACACGAGAATCTATGACGAGGTTGCCCAACAGATCTCTAAAGCTAGTCAGGCCTTCGGCCGGCTGCAGGCCTCCGTGTGAAGTCCCCACGGTATTCACCTGAACACCAAACCGAAGATGTACAAGGCCGTCATCTAGACGACACTCTTTTACGGAGCGGAGATCTGGACCGTCTACTCGAACCAACCCAGGAAGCTGAATCACATCCATCTCAGCTGCCTCTGCAGAATACTGAAGCAGAGATGGCAAGACAGGATCCCGGACACGGAAGTCCTGGAGCGGACCGGAATCCACAGCAACCACGCCATGCTGAGGCAGGTGCAACTGAAATCGAGCTGCCACCTGGTGAGAATGGACGATGGGTGGCTACCCAAATGACCTTTCTACGGTGATGTCGCTACGGGTGCTCGCCGACAGGGAGGTCAACAACGACGCTACAAGGCACTTTGAATAATCTCTGAAGCAACTGCAAATCTACCTTACGACCTGGGAGGACCTCGCCCATGATAGACCGGCATGGAGAAGATCCTTGATGATTGGAATGCCAATGAGTGTTGTTGTTTTCATGCCTGCTTGGACCCGTAGGTTAAGATTTGCGAGGGACGGCCTGCTTTTCGACGAAGGGATCTTAGGGCACATGGTGTGGGTTTGGTCTCCGCTAGGTGAGTAAGCTGTTCTTCTCCTAAATAGGGCTGCCGAGACATCGCAAGGGGGCCATCGAACTTCCCTGAGGGTCAACATTTTGTTTCGTGGTGATCAACTGAATTTAGCCAGGACTGCCTATGAAATTATATGTGGCTGTTTCCACTGAACGTTTTGAGGTGGATGTAATGAGGAGGAATGAGAAGGGAGCAGAATTGCTGGGTGTGGTGATACAGCAGCGGATAACCTCAAGTGGTTTAGCCCGCCGGCCAAGGTTGCTGCCGTGTTGTAGACAATAGACAGAACCCACAGTCTGGGAGCCACAGTTGACAGTTGTGTATTAGATAAGGGCCATGCAGACTAGCCACTCCCTGCATGCGGCAAACGATGCAACCTGCTACAGCTGTACCGTGCATTGACTCATTGGGCATACATCCACACTCGTATACGCCCTTCCACACATAAGCACACTTACTTATGTATTTCGGTGACGATGTGGTCTTTGTAGATGCCTGCGACAGCAAATTCTCCAATCTTGCCCTTGTTGGTCGCGAGCTCTTTCGGCTCACTGCTGCAGAGGACACGTGAGCCTGTGCATACCTAGGCCGGTTAATTGTAATACCTTAACCTCTGAGGTTAACAGTCGTGGGTGTAGGGGTGGTACTAGTTAGGGTTAGCACCACACATATAGCATTTGGTCGCTCCATTTGTCTCGTACAGGTGGTGAATGCTCCTGTGGCCACCTCTAACTGGTACCCAACTCTCACCTGTGGCTCCTCGAAGTTGGTTTTTCCCAGCGGCCACACCCGGGCAACCGTTACGACCGGCGGGCTAAACCAGGTGGGCGTCTCTGGTGTTGTGTGTGTGCCTCCACACTCGGCATGTCTGACTCCATAACGTCCCACCTCCCGCCTCACAAAAAGTCATACGGTGGGGGCGACAGCAACCCCGTAGGCGGCCCAGGCTAACTCGAGTCGTTCTCCCACTAAAACAAAACCGTGACCCATAATGGAGTTCGGCAGCCGTCTGGGATGTCCGTGCAGCCCTATTTAGGGACAGCACTGTTTGCCTCATCACGGAGGAAGGGGCTAGAAAAGGTGCCCTAAACAAATGCTGGGTATCACGTCTTCTTCAGCCGGCCGCGGCTCGCAGATCGCAAAATACGCAGTCGTAAAACTAAAACAAACAACAATACCCCCGTCCCCATTCCCCTCGTTATACCCTCCAGACTGGTTGGGTGAATCCACTCACACTAGCAGCCTGGAATGTTCGTTCCCTTTTAGACAATCCTAGAAGCAACCGACCGGAACAGAGGACGGCGCTACTCGCTCGGCAACTAACAGGCTACCAGGTGGACATTGCTGCTCTCAGCGAGACCCGATTCTCTGAGCAGGGTCAGCTGGAGGAGGTGGGTGCTGACTACACCTTCTTCTGGAGCGGCCGGCCAAAGGCAGAGCGACGCGACGCTGGTGTTGCCTTTGCCATCCGGAACGACATCGTGGGACGTCTGCCCTGTCTGCCGCAGGGTATCAATGATCGTCTGATGAGCCTCCGCCTGCCTCTTCGGGGAGACCAGTTCGCCACCATCATCAGCGCCTACGCTCCCCCATTGCGAGCTCTGATGCGGCGAAGGACAAATTCTACGAGGACCTGCACGCCCTGCTGGCGACTGTGCCGAAAGAGGACAAGTTTATCGTCCTTGGTGACTTAAACGCCCGCGTCCGGACGCACCACCCTGCCTGTCAGGGAGTGCTGGGTCCCCACGGTCTCGGTAACTGTAATGACAACGGCCTCCTTCTTCTGCGCACGTGTGCGGAATACCGTCTCCTGCTGACCGACACCTTCGTCCGCCTTCCGACGCGGGAGAAGGCCACGTGGATGCACCCTCGTTCGCGGCGCTGGCATCTGCTTGACTATGTTCTCGTCCGGAGGCGAGATCGACAGGACGTGCTGGTAACCAAGGCGATCCGCGATGCCGGTGGTAGGACAGATCACCGCCTCGTCATCTCCCAGATGAGGCTCCGACTGCAACCTCGACGAAGGCCCCAAGGTAAGCGACCGCCAGGTAAGTCAAATACTCTTTTGTTAAATTTGCCTGCTAACTGTTTTGATTTCAGAAACCAAATAACCGAGAAACTGGAGAACCTGCATGCTCCAGATAATAACGCCATCGTGGAAACACGCTGATGTCAACTGCGAAATGTCATCCAGTCCACCACCCTCGAAGTCCTCGGACGCGCACGCCGTCAACACCAGGACTGGTTTGTCGACAATGACGCCGACAAGAGCAACTTACTCGTGGAGAAGAATGGACTACACAAATCCTACATGGACCTTCGGACTGACGCCACTAAAGCAGCCTTTTTCAGATGCCGGCGCCTTGTACAGCAACGGCTGCGGGAGATGCACGATGCCTGAATGATCCGAAAGGCTGAGAAAATCCAGGGGTATGCGGACTGCAATGAAATGAAAAACTTTTTAAAGCCATCAAGGCGATCAACGGCCCGTGAATCAAGGGGACCGCACCGCTGCGCAGCTCTGACGGCAAACACTGCTGACAGAGAAATCGCAAATTCTGAAGCGTTGGGCCGAGCACTTCAGAAGTGTCCTTTATTGCTCATCAGCCATCTCCGATGCTGCCATTGTCCGGCCCCCTCAAGTGGACACGAACAATGACCTGGATCTGCCGCCTTCCCTACCAGAAACCATCCGGGCCGTGCAGCAGATTTACAGCGGTAAAGCACCGGGATCCGACGCAATCCCACCGGAAGTATACAAGCACGGTGGGCCCCGGCTGATGGCAGAACTCACAACACTCTTCCAGGAGATGTGGCGCCAAGGACAAGTTCCTCAGGATTTCAACGACGCGACCATCGTCCATCTCAACAAACGGAAGGGGAACCGGCAACTCTGTGATAATCACAGAGGCATCTCGTTGCTCAACATCGCCGGGAAGATCTTCGCCCGTATCCTTCTTAATCGCCTGAGCGGTCACCTAGAGCAGGGCCTGCTCCCGGAATGCCAATGTGGCTTCCGCCGACACCGCGGAATAACCGATATGATATTTGCCGCCGCCAGCTACAAGAGAAGTGCCAGGAGATGTGAACTCACCTATACACTACCTTCATGGATCTGACGACACGGTGAATCGCGACGGACTGTGGAAAGTCATGCAGAAATTTGGCTGTCCTGAGCGGTTCACTCACATTGCGTGTCAGCTTCATGACGGGATGACGTTGGGCTACGAGTTTCCTCCAGTCTATCACTGAACACCTCATTCCGGAACACCCTGATGTCGAGGTGTATCCGCGAGACCATGTGCGTCGCGTGGGGGCCCGGGGCTGAGATTGCAGCATTTGGGGTGTTTGCCCGGACTCTCCTCGTCTACTAGGCCATTGATCAGAGCGATGGATGGTCTACCTTTCTAAACGCCTTTGATTGACGATGTTCAATGGTACACAGCGTTTCGGTGTGGTTTAAAAATTGGTATCTTGGCAAGTGGGATTATGCATCTGCCTGTCTGATGCTGACATGATGGTCTTCAGTTTCTCCAACACCATCCTGATGGACAAGGCCAATTGGCCACTCCTGCAAGAACGCTCTCTCTCTCTCTCTTTCTTTCTCTCTCTCTCTCTCTCTCTCTCTCTCTCTCTCTCTCTCTCTCTCTCTCTCTCTCTCTCTCTCTCTCTCTCTCTCTCTCTCTCTCTCTCTCTCTCTCTCTCTCTCTCTCTCTCTCTCTCTCTCTCTCTCTCTCATATCTCTCTCTCTCTCTCTCTCTCTCTATATATATATATATATATATATATCTCTCTCTCTCTCTCTCTCTATATATCTCTCTCTCTCTCTCTCTCTCTCTCTCTCTCTCTCTCTCTCTCTCTCTCTCTCTCTCTCTCTCTCTCTCTCTCTCTCTCTCTCTCTCTCTCTCTCTCTCTCTCTCTCTCTCTCTCTCTCTCTCTCTCTCTCTCTCTCTCTCTCTCTCTCTCTCTCTCTCTCTCTCTCTCTCTCTCTCTCTCTCTCTCTCTCTCTCTCTCTCTCTCTCTCTCTCTCTCTCTCTCTCTATCTCTATATATATATATATATATATATATCTCTAATGCGCTATGCTCAATGCTGAAGAGGTTTTACCGTAGTTGCCGACGCTGTCCACCGTGTGCCACATAGCATGGTAGACGCGGGAATGGTGACTTGCTTGTGCATTAGTTTGAAGGGATAGTAGACTTGTACAGCATCTACCACACTTTCCATTCTCTACATCCACCAGGCTTCAGTGTCAAGAAGTCCAGAGGCGGGATCGGGCGCAGGTGGCTAGTTGGCGCAGTTTGAGCATACGCTTAGGTGTTCCGTCATACACCGCCATTTGGCATTTGTTATGATCGCGCATCCCCTGCCGTGCCCTGATCTGGTCACCGTGTTGGTCCAGCGTGACGAGCTTTACGTAGACTTTTTATCGATTGGCTTCAGTTTAGCTGGCTATATGCCCGTGGATGTAATTCAGGTTACGCTTTCGACAGATATCTTCACCCTTTGTTTTAATGACTCGTTTCACCCTTGAAATACCTCGTCAATGGGGCACGTAAGAGGCTCCTCTCTGTGCAAACACTCACCATATTGACTAGATTAATCCGAGAGCCTGGTTATTATCTGCCCAAACGAACCGACGCCTAATACAACATGATATAGTAAAATCACCAGCCATTGTCAGTTGTCCACAACCGCAAAGGGCATTTTAAAATTGTCAATTTATCAGTACCATCAGTGTAAATTGTTGGCACCGCTCTCTTTCGTCAACCAGCTGAGGAGCAGCGCTGCCATGTAGACCTCGCCACCACCTCCCCGCGAAATCACTCCATAAAATTTTCGTTGTTCTCCGTCCGCAATGGGGAAACGTCGTGTCACAAGAGAGGTGTTTGAATAGGGCGCAATTTACGTTGAAGTCTCTCAGGTTTACGCTGCACTTGCTTCTCATGGGATAATTGGTCAGTCAAGCAGGCAGAGGTGAGATTTGATGTGTAAAATGGAGATGCTCAATTCGCCATTTACAGTCAGTGACCAATCTCATGCAACGATAGTCAAAATTTTAAAATGCATTTTAGATTAGGAATAATTACTAAAGTAGGCCTGTAAAATTTATCCAGGGCCATAGTCCAAAGATATTTTGGGCACAGCAGGATGTCGGCTTTTGAACAGACGTCTTTTCGACCTCTTGAAAAATCTTAGTTTATAAAAAAGCAATGCGTATTTTTTCTGTAGATTTTAGATTATACCCTTACAAATGCAAATATATGATGTAGTATCTGTCCTCTACCCGGGGGGATGAAGTGATAACTATAGTGACCCAAGGTTCTCAGGCCGGTATAGAATTTTGCCAATAACCGTGCAGGGTGTTTCGTAAGCATCATTCTTCCGCCGAGGGTGCAATTTAGGTCTGGAACATTGCCGTTTTTAGTGCGAAAAGTAGAGTCTTGCCTTCCTTATATAGCAATATATATATATATATATATAGCGTACCCTTTCTTCTAAAACTTCCTTATTTATAGTGGTAAGACGCAGTCAATACGACTGAAGATGGGTTCTTATGCAGTAGCTGAAGTGACTAAGTACGCATACTTCTTACGTGCACGCATATATAAATGAGTCTGGCTTCAATAGGGGATCTCAGATCCCCTTTGCCGTACATTCTCAGTGAAAAGTTTCTTTGCAAGGGCACTTTAGTCTGGGTTGGAACCCGGTGATTTCCGGCAGGCCATGCCTTCAAGCGCATCCTATTACTTATAGTGGAAAAAATGTGTGCACGTTCTCCGCGTTCGATCAATCTGACCCTTTCCCTAACCTATTACGTACCAGTATTAATATGCAGTCAAGTCGATCTGCGATAACGAAGTCTAGCCCAGTGATTGACAATGCTTAAATTCCCACTTTCTACGCGCACCACTCACGGGCTAGTTCCTGCATACGCGCAAAGCTGCCACCTTTACGTTTGATTTTGGTAAACCTGGAGAGGCCGTGCATGCCATCTTATGCGAAAGCCATTATACACTGACTCACATCGGACGCAATGGCTGATGTGACTTGGAACCTCCATCATCATCCTTGCGGCAGCTTTGTTTGTCCTCATTTCGGTTGGGTGCAATCGTATAATTTCTTTTAGGCTCTACGTACCTGCTTCCGCCGCATATTTCCAGCCAGCGGATGCTCCGGTATCCTTTCAAGTGATCCACGCATAGGAGTGATGTTCTGCGACCAAACTGAGCACAGTCAATATCTCAGGTTCTATCTGCGAGGTCAAAGGGGTTTCTGTTTTTGTCCCAACTATCCAACTGAAGTGTCCCCTCTACGTATGCTTCGGACTGCTAGTATTGTGCTTGATCTGCGTCCTCTCCCGCCTTCGGTCTTCTTAACTTAGTCTTGACGCCGGGACCATATGGGGAAGGGGCAGAAAGTGGTAGATGCGGCGCAAGTCGACTCTCACTATAATCTTATTCACGCGCAACCAACCATCCTTGGCCCACTTTATTGTGGAGCATCCGGTGCACCTCTGCGGTTACGACAATCGAACGGTCGTCGTATTATGCTTGATCAATCCGGCCTCCATGGTGCTACAACTTGAAGCTCTGCAGCGACTTAAGTCGAATATATAAGGTCCACCAAGAACGACTTCCAGGCCTCGGAGAACCGTAGCGAGTCAGGTTTTGGATTGGTCATCTTTTAGACGCGTCTGGGCTGGCAGCAGTACGGAGCTCATGAGGCGAACAACAGGAAACTTGTCCAAACCATCTCAATATTTTTTATTTGATGCTACCAGATAGTCTTATGCTGTTGTCGCATCGAGTGCGGACTGTCTCATTTGAAAAAAACTTAGCTGTGCCTCGGGCACAGCGGTGGTCAAACACATCCGGTTTTAGTCCCATTTTTCACATGCATGGTCCAGAATTCACAGCCGGATGGATGCATAGTACGCACGATGCTTGGTAACGATGAATATGTCGCGTGGAGTCGATGATAAAAACCCTTAACATGTCCAGAAGCACAACCACTGTAACCAAATTTTAAAAGCTCTATGCAAACCTCAGACTCAACTGGATAGGCGTACTATTGGGTCGTCACGTATGAAATTTTTAGAAAAAAAAAACAGTTTATTAATGTGTTATGAATAGAAGGAGAAATTTTATCCATCAAACTACACGTCCATACTATCAGTACACGCTTGCCATTTCAGCGGTAACTTGTTCAGTTTAGTGGTAGAATAGCCTGGTAATTGAGATACAATGAAATCTTGGAAGGTCTGTTTTACGGCATTGTTGGAATTAAATTGTTTTCTTATGAAAAAATTATCCAAAATCTGGAAGAAGAGCCAGTCAGTGTAGACGGCAACATCTGATGAGTTTGGTAAATGATGGAAGAATTCCAACTCCAAATCCTTTCGTTTTACCATTGTCATGTGTGCGGTGTGTGCTGCAATAGAGTTTGACGAATACTCGCTGTTTTTGTCTGCAAGTTTTTGGAGCATTTGGCCCAGCTACTTGCAGTATACTGCTCCTATGATCGATCATACAGGTTTCACGAAAGAATAATGGATCACACCTGCGCCACACACCATCATATACTCATCATAAGATTCTTTTGATGAATATTGCTTTTGGCGGCGTAGTGGTAGCTTACCCTTGTCTACCAACTATGCGAACGTTGATGGTTTTCGTATTGGATCGATTTCCCATCACGCGTTACAATTCGATCCAAAAATGAATCATTTTTGTGCTCAGAAAGCAACATCCTGTAAGCTTCCGAACGCGGTTGTTTCTGCTTTTAATTCAGCTCATGTGGAACGCACATATCCAAATATTTTAACTCTACTGACTTCATTTAGGTGAGTTACGATATCTGCTTGTTAACACCAAACATCAACGATAATTCGTTTGCACTTTGGGGTGGATTTGACTCAACGGTGACTTTAACTTCCTCATCATCCATCTTTGATTCTGGCCGACCACGCGGCTCATTTGAGAGGTCATAGTTGCCAGAAAGAAATTCCGCAAACCAATTTGATACCATCTGCTGTGTAGTAATATTACAGTGACATATACCGTTAATATTCTAAGCTGTCGGCGATACTTTATTTCCATGTACGAATTCATATTTCATAATTAGATGAATGTCCGACTTTTCCATTTTTCAACAAAAATAATAATAAAAAATTTTTTTAATAATTTTGTAAATCACAACATGAGTTCGAACGAGAAAATGTGTGTGACAGCTTTCAAAGAAACATAAAAGAAGTGGTAGTCAGTGCGAGGAGATCTGGTGAGTATGGTGGATGATGGCCAACTTCCAACTCCAACTCTTGTACTTTTGCCTTCTTCATTTTATGTGGTGTGTGGTCTAGTGTTTTCGTGCAACAGAACAGGAGTCGATGAAGTGACCAATCTAGACTGTTTATCGGTAGGTTGTTTTGATCCAACTTGTTGCAGTATACTTCTGCCATGGTTGATGATTGAGGTTTCATGAAATCCTAATGTATCAAACCTGCACGAGACCCCCAAACCCTCATCATAAACTTATTTTGATGAATATTGTTTGTTAGCTTGTCCTTGTCATTGTGCTGAACGTTTGGGGTGTAGGGGTATTAGTTAGGGGCAGCACCACACAGCTTGCATTTGGTCGCTCCATTTGTCTCGTACAGGTGGTGAATGCTCCTGTGGCCGCCTCTAACTGGTACCCAACTCTCACCTGTGGCTCCTCGAAGTTGCGTTCTTCCCAGCAGCCACACTCCGGGCAACCGTCACGACCGGCGGGCTAAACCAGGTGAGGGTCTCCGGTGTTGTGTGTGCCTCCACACCCGGTATGTCTGACTCCCGAACTTCCCACCTCTCCCCCTCTCAAAAAGTCCTACGGTGGGGGCGACAGCAACCCCGTAGGCGGCCCAGACCAACTTGGGTCGTTCTCCCACGAAAACAAATCCGTGACCCATAGTGGAGTTCGGCAGCCGTCTGGGATGTCCGAGCAGCCCTATTTAAGGATAGCACTGCTTGCCTCCTCGCGGAGGAAGGGGCTAGAAAATGTGCCCTAAAAAATGCTGGGTCTCACGTCTTCTGCAGCCGGCCGCGGCTCGCAGATCGCAAAATACGCGGTCGTAAAACTCAAACAAACAACAATACCCCCCGTCCCCATCCCCTCGCCATACTCTCCAGGCTGCTCGGGTGAGTCCACTCACACTAGCAGCCTGGAATGTTCGTTCCCTTTTAAGACAATCCTAGGAGCAACCGGCCGGAACGGAGGACGGCGCTACTCGCTCGGGAACTGGCGCGCTACAAGGTGGATATTGCTGCTCTCAACGAGACCCGATTCTCTGAGCAGGGTCAGCTGGAGGAGGTGGGGGCCGGCTACACTTTCTTCTGGAGCGGCCGGCCAAAGGCAGAGCGACGCGACGCTGGTGTTGCCTTTGCCATCCGGAACGACATCGTGGGACGTCTGCCCTGTCTGCCGCAGGGTATCAATGATCGCCTGATGAACTTCCACCTGCCTTTTCGGGGAGACCAGTTCGCCACCATCATCAGCGCCTACGCTCCCCCAATGACGAGCTCTGATGCGGCGAAGGACAAATTCTACGAGGACCTGCACGCCTTGCTGGCGACTGTGCCGAAAGAGGACAAGTTTATTGTCCTTGGTGACTTCAATGCCCGCGTCAGGACGGACCACGCTGCCTGGCAGGAAGTGCTGGGTCCCCACGGTCTCGGTAGCTGTAACGATAACGGCCTCCTTCTTCTGCGCACATGTGCGGAACACCGTCTCCTGCTGACCAACACCTTCTTCCGCCTTCCGACGCGGGAGAAGGCCACGTGGATGCACCCTCGGTCGCGGCGCTGGCATCTGCTGGACTATGTTCTCGTCCGGAGGCGAGATCGACAGGACGTGCTGGTAACCAAGGCGCTCCGCGATGTCGATGGTTGGACAGATCACCGCCTCGTCATCTCCCAGATGAGGCTCCGACTGCAACCCCGACGAAGGCCCCAAGGTAAGAGGCCACCATGTAAGTTAAATACTCTTTTATTAAATTTGCCTGCTCACTGTTTTGATTTCAGCAACCAAATAACCGGGAAACTGGAGGACCTGCATGCTCCAGATGATAACGCTACCGTGGAGACACGATGGTGTCAACTGCGAAATGTCATCCAGTCCACCGCCCTCGATCTTCTCGAACGCGCACGCCGTCGACACCAGGACTGGTTTGTCGACAATGACGCCGACATCAGCAACTTACTCGCGGAGAAGAATGGACTACACAAAGCCTACATGGACCTTCGGACTGATAACACCAAAGCAGCCTTCTTCAGATGCCGGCGCCTTGTAAAACAACGGCTGTGGGAGATGCAGGATGCCTGGATGATCCGAAAGGCTGAGGAAATCCAGGGGTATGCGAACCGCAATGAAATGAAAAACTTTTTCAAAGCCATCAAGTCGATCAATGGCCTGTGAATCAAGGTACCGCACCGCTGCGCAGCTCTGACGGCACAACACTGCTGACAGAGAAATCGCAAATTCTGAAGCGTTGGGCCGAGCACTTTAGAAATGTCCTTAATTGCTCATCAGCCATCTCCGATGCTGCCATTGACCGGCCCCCTCAAGTTGACACGATTAATGACCTGGATCTGCCGCCTTCCCTACCAGAAACCATCCGGGCCGTGCAGCAGATTTACAGCGGTAAAGCACCGGGATCCGACGCAATCCCACCGGAAGTAAACAAGCACGGTGGGCCCCGGCTGATGGCAGAACATACAACACTCTTCCAGGAGATGTGGCGCCAAGGACAAGTTCCTCAGGATTTCAAAGACGCGACCATCGTCCATCTCTACAAGCGGAAAGGGAACTGGCAACTCTGTGATAATCACAGAGGCATCTCGTTGCTCAACATCGCCGGGAAGATCTTCGCCCGTATCCTTCTCAATCGTCTTAACGGTCACCTAGAGCAGGGCCTGCTCCCGGAAAGCCAATGTGGCTTCCGCCGACACCGCGGAACAACCGAAATGATCTTTGCCACCCGCCAGCTGCAAGAGAAGTGTCAGGCGATGCGAACTCACCGAAACACTACCTTCGTGGATCTAACGAAAGCCTTTGACACGGTGAATCGTGACGGACTGTGGAAAGTCGTGCAGAAATTTGGTTGTCCTGAGCGGTTCACGCTTATGGTGCGTCAGCTTCATGACGGGATGACGGCGCGCGTCCCTGACAACGGGACGGTATCCGAAGTATTCGCAGTGACCAACGGAGTGAAGCAGGGCTGCGTACTGGCCCCCAACCCTCTTCAGTCTCATGTTCTCGGCTATGCTGATGGACGCCTATCGTGATGAGCAGCCTGGTATCCGCAATGCCTACAGAACTGACGGGCACCTTCTCAACAGTCGGCGTATGCAGGCTCCAACGCGCGTGTCTACGACTAAAGTCCATGACTTGCTCTTCGCGGACGACTGCGCCCTTAACACCGTGACGGAGGAGGACATGCAAAAGAGCATGGACATCTTCGCCGAAGGCTGCGCCGATTTCGGATAAACAATCAATACAGCCAAAACGGTTGTCATGCACCAGCCGCCACCCAGCGCGGAATACAATGCTCCTCGAATCAATGTCAACGGTGCTCAACTCAAAAACGTTAAAACCTTCGCTTTTCTAGGATGCACGATATCGCGCAACACGAGAATCCATGACGAGGTTGCCCAACGGTTCTCCAATGTCAGCCAGGCATTCGGCTGGCTGCAGCCCTCCGTGTGGAATCGCCACGGTATTCACCTGAACACCAAACTGAAGATGTACAAGGCCGTCGTCTTGACGACACTCCTTTACGGAGCGGAAACCTGGACCGTATACTCGAACTAAGCCAGGAAGCTGAATCACTTTCATCTCAGCTGCCTCCGCAGAATACTGAAGCTGAGATGGCAAGACAGGACCCCGGACACGGAAGTCCTGGAGCGGACCGGAATCCTCAGCATTTATGCCATGCTGAGGCAAGTGCAACTGCGATGGAGCGGCCACCTGGTAAGAATGGACGACGAGCGACTACCCAAACGACTTTTCTACTTAGATGTCGCTACGGGTTCTCGTCGACAGGGAGGTCAAAAACGACGCTACAAGGACACTTTGAAGAAATCGCTGAAGCAACTGCAAATCAACTCGGCGACCTGGGAGGACCTCGCCCAGGATAGACTGGCATGGAGAAGATCAGTGAAGACTGCTTCAGCAATCTATGAGGCCAACCGGATCGCCGTCGCCAAGGCCAAAAAAGCGGCACGAAAGTCACCAGCTCCCCGGACCAACACTGCTAATGCCCAGGCCCTGCCAACATGCCCGCGCTGTCAACGCATCTTCCGCGCGCGAATCGGCCTGGTTGGACATCTTCGGACGCAATGCACCAACAATACGACAATTCCAATTTCTACGTCAAATTCTGCCAACCCTTATTCTGACTCCCCCACCCTCACTCCTGACATCAATTCCATTACTCCCACCATCATAGAGACCACATTCCTCTACTCAACGCCTGTTACCCCCACGACCGCAACCACCACCGCCTTCACCACCACCACCATCAGCGATGGGGAATCTCTTCTAGGCTGTACTCAATGCGACCGCACATTCACCTCACGCATCGGCCTGGTCGGTCACTTACGAATACATCGTACAGAGACCGCTGAGCCAGTGCCTGGAGCACCATCACACAGCAGAGATCGTCGCCTCCACTGCCCTCACTGTCCTCGCGCATTCACTCATCGCATGGGCCTATTCGGTCACATGCGCATCCATGACAGCGGAATTCACCACAATGCCGACAACACCGATACACCATGCACACCCTCCGCTCCTGCCATTCTTATTGCCCCTGTCACCCCCACTACCATGAATGACATCGCCCCAGCCTCTAACGCTTTCTCCTGCCCACACTGCGCCCGTAACTTCAACTCACGCATCGGCCTGGTCGGTCACCTGCGAATCCATCGCACGGAGGCTGTTGAACCAGTGCCTGGGGCTCCGACATACAGTTGACGCGCCCGCCTTCACTGACCTCACTGCTCCCGCACATTTACACACCGCATGGGCCTATTAGGACACATGCGCCTCCACGACAACCTCCGGTAAACCACCGGAGGCTAAGCTACATCAGCGCACACTACCTACACCAATACATCGACAACACCCTCACAATCACCATTTACCAGAGTATATCACGGTTTCCTAGAAACCGTGGCTGGGAAGTCTGCCAATCTGACGCTTTCACCAGACCACACCGTCGGCTCAGTGTATGTGCTGTGTGTGTCGAGTGACTGACTAGTGGACTGGGAGTCAGACGGCGATGGCTGCTCCATCTCCCCTGAGTTTGTGAATGCTGGTGTGTGCGTTATGGGGGCCAGGTTGTGCTGTGGCGCGCGAAGACGGGTACGCCGATCCGTCAGCCAATGCGCCCACTCCCACATCAGGCAACTGACCGGCTCGGACAGTGGTCTGATGGTGGGGGTTGGGGAGAGAGTGAGGTCGAGAGCTCAGCGTATTTTCCTCACTATAAACAATCTGACGCGCTTGAAACTATCACGGTGCGCTAAAAGCCGTGGCTTGGAAGGTTGCCAACTGACGGGATAACTCGGACCGCGTGGTCAGCCCAATGTGTGTTTTGTGTGGATTGGCTGACTGGCGGACTGAGAGTCAGGCTGCAATGGCTCCTTCTTAATGTGGCCTTTATGGCACTCCCACTCCGTGGGATCCGAGCCAGGTGTGTTGGCATGCCCAGGGGCGGCTCCGGCCGCGCCAGCCACCTGCGCCCTCTCCCATCTCCGGTCTTCTTGACTCTGTCTTGACACCGGGCTCAGGTGGGGGAGGAGGAGAGAGTGCGGTAGCTGCAGCGCAAGGCTACTATCACTTAAAACTAATTCACGCGCAAGTCACCGTCCCTGCACCACCTGGTGTGGAGCATACGGTGGACCTCGTCGAAATCGACGGTCGAACAATTGCGTATCGTGTCGGGGGATCAGGCCGTGTATGTGGCACAAGCAGACGAGCTTCATAGGTTCGTCAGCCGCCGCGCCCAATCTCCTCATGACACATTTGACCGGCTTGGACAATGGGTTTTTGCCTGGTAGAGGAAAGGTAGAATGACATCGACTCTGGTGACTACCTCCGCGCCCCTCAGCGCATATTTTTAACTAAAATGATCTGACATGCTTTAATCTGTCATATTGCGCTGGAGAATGTGAGCTAAATGACTGCTAGCTGACGGGCGAATTTGTTCCTCCACTCAGGATGCGGAATCAAACTTAATGGCTCCATTTAATATGACCTCTACGGTCCTCTCACTCACTTAGGATCCAGGAACAACGCTCCCTTTGTGTGGAATCCGGATGTTTCTTGCGTAGATCCAGATCTGGGGTGGCACGATCGGGTGTGGGTTTACACTGCACTAGCCACCTGTACCCGATTCCGCCTTCTCTCTTCTTTATTTTGTTCGGAGCAGGACCCAGCTGGGTGAGGCAGGAGACCGTGCGGCAGATGCTAAAAAGTCTACTATCACTAGAAACTAAGTTACGCACAAATTACCATCCCTGCGCCCACCTTCCTATCGGATACACGGTGGAAATAATTGGAAACGACGTCCGATCTGTCACAGCTGGGGCTTCATGTACGGTTTTGCCCATCTTCGAATATGCCTAATGGCCTATATCGCTATCTAAATCGTCAGGATGATCCACATGTACCGAGTGTCTATCTGATCCGACATCTGTGGTTGTGAGTGCTGGGTTGAGCGGGTAGAAGATATGTTGTCCATCAGGTTTACCAGGTAACTGTCTTTCGAGCGAAGTACTCAAACTTAGTCTCAAGTGAGGATGTCTTTATTCGGTGCCACAGCCTCTTGAATATATGCTAGGTCAATACATAAAGTCGACTGGGGTGGCTTAGATGGATTCTTCTTACTCCAATACATGAGTCCAACAATCTAAGTCGGTCGCCTTAATAAAGGTGATGAAGTTATCTTAAAGCCTAGCTTGACACGGTATGATTAATATATTGGGTGACTAAAGCCTCTTTGGTTCGCTTTTCGCTGCCGGATGAGGGGCTGCATCAAGCTTTCCATCTCCGCTGCCGCAAGTCGTGACACGTGGACAGGCAACAAAAGTGATTTGATTGAGACCCACTAGTCAAACATTGCAAGCATTAGCGTCGCGTTCGATCTACCAACCTCATGGTTATAAAACAACTCCTGAACTCACTCAGCCAACAAAAGCTTCCCTCGTAGTCTGCACATCCAGTTAATTTTTGAGTCAGAGCCATTCTGTGCCACCAGCATCTCTCAACCGCTTTCAAGGAAGCAGCTGTGGCGTTACTCTGTACCGCCAAGCACTCGTATATATTTTGATACGAAGTAAGTGGAAGCAGACATTAATTTCTTCTGATCGTTATTATGCTGTCCACGTCTGATTTCTAATCTTTAGACTCAATTCGGCTCGTAATAGGTAATAACAACGAACGTCAACTCATAAATAGGCTGACCACACTGTTTTAGGCGATAATAAGACAAGAATAGATCCCTCAAAGGCAAGGAAACCGGCAACTCTGTTGTAACCATAGAGCAATCTCCTTTTTAAACCCCTCAGGCGAACCCTGTTCCTACCAAACGGTCTGGGCCTCAAGTGCGGCAAGGATTTCTCGCGCAATTCAGCGTGCATTCCGAAGGAACTATGGAGCCATCGGCGTGAGATTGGCCCAAGTAAATCGTAGACAAGGCGGAAAACAACGGAGTTGTATGGGCAACCCCAAATACTTCCCGCAAGCATTCGCTAATAAATGATGAGGCATGATAGTGGTTCGCATGGGATCGATTGGTCTGGTGCATTGCCGCAAGTACTGGAGCAGCAATCGAAGAAGCCTAGTGAATACAGGAGGCAAGCATGAAGTTAAAGACAACTTAATCTCGGACATAATCTATCGACATCTCATACGCCCGAAATCTTCTAACCGTTTAATAACCCATCTCTTGGCAGACTGCTTACTTGAATCCAGGGGATGGGTTGAACTTGTCGGAAGCCTTCGTACACAAAGTTCTGACAAACTGCTTAACTCGACTTGCATCGTACCAAACGTTACGACCAGCATAACGCTCACGGACGTCGTCCTATCAACAGCTCATCGCTTCACCACCGTGTCTCAGTTCCACCTTGTCTTCTACAAAAGGGATGACGATGACCGTCGTCAACACAGTCGTTATAAAGTGCACTACCACTGTCACTATGAGCGATGCAGACGTGGTTCCAACTTGTCCGCATTGCGAACGATCATTTCAAGCATGCATTGGTCTGGCCAGTCATCTGCAGCGTCACTGCATAGCCAATGTGCGCAGTCCTTATGTGCAACCCATGCCACTTTCCCTGCCCGCATGGTACTCACAAATCCAGACGCCGTATGTCAGGCATGTGCACACACACATACACATGAAAAATCTGCACCGAGCTCAGGCAATCTTAACGGTTTAAAAAAGTACAAGCACACTAGAACACACTTCCAGACGGGCTGCGCTTTAGGTGCGTTGGCTCAAAATGGGTGTCGGATTGGCACGAATTTGTCGAATTGCACCAAATAGGTGCGAGTCCCAAACTACTGTGCTGCATGCATGCGTCACGTCGTAGGCAGAGGCCTTCCTCCTGCGATAGCCGCTGCACTGAATTTCACATCTCGTTTCCTGCGTGTGCATGAGAGAGGGGAAAGAAAGTGGTGTGGATACCATGGGGGAATCTATCCTTCTGGCAAATCCGCACAATTCTCATTATACTAAACCCGACGCGCTCGATTCTAGCACGACGCATCATCAGTTGTGGCCCGGAAGATTTCCAATTGGCGGTGCAATTTGGTCCTTCAAAGGACTGATCGTCAGGCTTCAATGGATCCTTAATTTGGCATTTATGGTGCTGTTCTCTACGTGGACCATGAGGCCTCACCTCTCGAGTGTAACCTGGTACACTTGGATTTAGGAACCAAGTTGTGTGTTACACGGGTATACGGACTGTATAGCTGTGTCATTCGTTGCGCCCACGCCCAAATCCTATCGTCTTGGATTTACTGTGCCAGTGGGAGTGAAAATTTGGAGTCACCTAGATGAAGCGCAAACAACTTCTGGGCACACTTTGGGGGACAGAGGTGGGTGTTGTCGTCCTCAACGGTCGTATTACCGGTAATGCATGCGGAATCTGTCAACTAGTTGGTTCAGGCATCGTTCTGACATTTTTCACATAGGGTAGTGACACTGCTCTCCTCGTTTGCTGCTTAATTATGTCACCATCTGACGAATACTTGCATGTAAGCATCAGCCCCAGTCATTCTTCTTGCATTGTCGGTATTTTAGGGTAGTTTGACCGACGCATGTGATGCTGTCTACGGTGTGCGCCACAGCGTGGTGGGTGCAGTATGTTGATTTGCGTCTGAATTTGTTTATAGGGAAAGCAGATTTGCGCAAAATCTGCCGCACTCTCTCCTGCCTGACCCATCTGGGTGCGGCGACAAGACGGGGTCAGGACAACCGGAGGAGGAATCGCACGGATTGGTTGACAAGGTGAAACGGCCTGTCCCGCACGATGGAGCAGGTTTTCACTGAAAAAAAGGGACGGCCCAAATCGCATCAGAATGAGAGTACCATCGAACCTACGTTCAAAGGGGACCATTGAGTTTGATTCTCAATCCTCGAGCCAGTATGTTGTAGTACTACTCCGAACTTCTGATGCTAAGCTGCGCCTCTGTAGCGTCCGAGGATGTCGAGGACAGCACACACTGTGGAGTATATCACTAGGAACAGCTTTAGCCATATAACGTCGGCAGAATCTTAAGCACTCCATCAGGCACACATGGATAGATAGAAGGAGAGAATAAGTTTATAGCGTAAGGGATCTATGTTAACAGTAACAAATTGTAGACAATAAAGAGAAGCATAAAGATACAGTCGAATACTGGGGACCTGTACAATCGATTCGTTTGGAGTGAGAGGTGGTCACGAAGGAACAGGTAGATATCGGTGGGGAGTGCAGCGCTGTTGGCAAATGCGGGTGAGGGTCGTGGAGATGCTGACGGTCAGGGACTTGCGAGACGGTACGATAGCGGTAACGAGGGGAGATGTCAGCGGTAGGGAGAGAAGGAACACTGGCCATTTTCATAGACCATCGATTACACCATTCCCCATCCAGGCTCTGTGCGAAAATTGAACCCAGTCCAGTTAAACAATTCTGTCGGAACTGTGGTCCGTTACACCTCTCACTCGTACGCGTGGCTGACTGGTTCTCGACCAATCGTGGTTAGCCAAGCTGACCAAGCAAATAAAACATCGACTCAAACTTGATCGCGCTCGAGGCACTATGACGACTTAATTTACGCTCTTTTGGGACGCCGACTCCCGTGGCACCAGCCGCCTACCCTCGTCCGGCTGCCAACTTGTTCCACCCTGTTCTCCAAAAATTATTTTACAGAATAGTATGCAATAAAATTGGCGTCAAACTTCTTCTCTTCCTATTCGGGACTGGGCTGAAGTTACTAAGGGTTTGAATCTCCTTATGACTTGAGCTGCCGTAAACTTATGCGCCAAGGTGCCATTAAGATGAATTTCTTTGAATCAACATCTCTCTCTCTCTCACACTCTCTCCCTCCCTCTCTCTCCCATGCACCAGTTAGCTGTTCGAGCCAGTCCGTCATCTGGTGTTAGTATTGGGTGCAGTGTCTGACAGGGCTGAAATAGCCCATGTACGTGTTCCAACCCCGAACTCTTAGGGCCCCAGGTTGAACCAAGAACCTAGTTCCTACCTAGGTGAGAGATGCATGTTTTGTCCGTGTGTCGAGTGATGTGGGACGGGTTCGAGTGTGATGTAGGGACTTGTCTGGCGGAGTAAGCTGATGGGGTTTTAAGTGCAGTGTTTTACTGCAGATTTGCAAGTAGATGCATATCGCTGAGTAGACACTTGCGGCAACTCTGGGCTCTGTATAATGCTCTCATTGCGTCTAACATATCATAAAAATTCAGCCATACACCTCCCCCCAACCCCCCGGCAAAGGAGCTGCCGGATGAGCAACTATAGGTGTTAGGGCACGAGGCTTCGTTTAAGATAGCCGATGCCATACCTGCCAGCATGGTTGTAGTAGTGGAGTCAAACCGCAGCCAGACGGAAGCAACAGACGAAGTGAAGAACCATATTCGGCATCAAGTATCATCCCTCCTCATGGCTCACAGGTCGCATGATGTGCTTTCCAAGGTCTAACGTGATGCACTTAATAAGCTCGGGGTTTCCAACAACCCCGTTATCATGCCTGTGGACAAGGGGCGTTCTACGGTCGTAGTGAACAGGACAGACTATATTCAGAAAGCCAAAAACTTGTTGGAGGATCGTCAGTCCTATGTTCCAAGCGAGTCCAACCCAATGAAAACGCTGACATGCGAGAGCAATACGACGCTATTGGCAATGAAGAACTCAGATGCAATCGACGCATGGCGAGAGCAAACGAAACGGCCCTGTTCCGATTCCGTGGTCTCCCAAAAGTGCACAAAGAGGGCGCTCCTCTCCGGTCAATCGTAGCACTCAAAGGAACTTAAACCTACGGACTGGCAAAGTGGCTGTTGCGACGTAATAAATTTCTGACTACTGTTTCGGACACCCCAGTCAGCTGCTCAACACAATTCTTGAAGAAACTTGAAGGAATAAGCCTCCTGCCAGGCGACATCGTGGTATTTTTTTGATGTCATGTCCATTTTTTTCTATTCCACAGGAACAGGCAGTCGAGACTCAAATTAATCCTACGAGACAAATACAATGAAAAATAGAATTGCATCAGACAGGCCCAAATCCTCCAACTCTTGAAGTTCTGTCTGAAGACGTACCATACCTTTGTCGGAACAATCTACGAGCAGGTGAAGGGCATGCCAATGGGTTCGTTATATTTGTTGCTTTCCTGAACACTTTGGTTTTCAGACCACCACAATTTTTGCAGCAAACGAGGACATCCAGAAAGGCCAGCTGGTTGTTTTCTTCCTCCTCTATCTTAAATTGAATATCCTGTAGGATGGCGTTGAGACTTTCTTTGAATGTCAGCCTCTGATCCCATCCGATGACGACGAAGGAATCATCCACATACCGCGTTGAGAATTTCGGTCTGTGGTGTTGGAAGACCAGTGATTCCAACCGTTGTAAAGTCACCCCAGCTATGAGTCCTGAAATCACCGAACCCAGTGGCATGCCCTTCACTTGCTCGTAGATTGTGCCGATAAAAGTATGGTGCGTCTTCAGACAGAACTTCAAGAGTTGGAGGATTTGGGCCTGTCTGATGCAATTCTGTTTTTCATTGTATTTGTCTCGTAGGATTAATTTGATAGTCTCGACTGCCAGGCCCTGTAGAATAGAAAAAAATGGACGTGACATCAAAAAAATACCACGATGTCGCCTGGTAGGAGGCTTATCCCTTCAAGTTTCTTCAAGAATTGTGTTGAGCAGCTGACTGGAGTGTCCGAAACAGTAGTCAGAAATTTGCTTCGTCGCAACAGCCACTTTGCCAATCCGTAGGTTGAAGTTCCTTTGAGTGCTACGATTGGCCGGAGAGGAGCGCCCTCTTTGTGCACTTTTGGGAGACCATAGAATCAGGCCTGGGCCGTTTCTTGCGCTCTCGCAATGCGCCGGTCGGTGTTATTGTACCTGAGTTCTCCATTGCCAATAGCGTCGTATTGATCTCGCATGTCAGCGTTTTCATTAGGTTGGACTCGCTTGGGACATAGGACTGACGATCCTCCAACAAGTGTTTTTGGCTTTCTGAATATAGTCTGTCCTGTCCACTACGACCGTAGAACGCCCCTTGTCCACAGGCATGATAACGAGGTTGTTGGAAACCCCGAGCTTATTAATTGCATCACGTTAGACCTTGGAAAGCACATCATGCGGCCTGTGAGCCATGAAGAGGGATGACACTTGATGCCGAATATGGTTCTTCACTTCGTCTGTTGCTTCCGTCTGGCTGCGGTTTGACTCCACTGCTACAACCATGCTGGCAGGTATGGCATCGGCTATCTTAAACGAAGCCTCGTGCCCTAACACCTATAGTTGCTCCTCCGGCAGTTGCTTTGACGGGAGGGGGGTGTATGGCTGAATTTTTATGATATGTTAGACGCAATGAGAGCATTATACAGAGCCCAGAGTTGCCACAAGTGTCTACTCAGCGATATGCACCTACATGCAAATCTGCAGTAAAACACCGCACTTAAAACCCCATCAACTTACCCCGCCAGACAAGTCCCTACATCACACTCGCACCCGTCCCACATCACTCGACACACGGACAAAACATGCATCTCTCACCTAGGTAGGAAATAGGTTCTTGGTTCAACCTGGGGCCCTAAGAGTTCGGGGTTGGAACACGTACACGGGCTAGTTCAGCCCTTTCAGCCACTGCACCCAATGCTAACACCAGATGACGGACTGGCTCGAACAGCTAACTGGTGCATGGGAGAGAGAGGGAGGGAGAGAGAGAGAGAGAGAGAGAGAGATCCACGCTTTTATTTTTCTTTACGAATTCAAATTTGCTGTATTCTCTTAGTTTTTATTTAGGTTATGTAGCGGCAGGATGCAGCCAATGAGCAGTCGCTAAATTTTTATCTCAATTAAATCCTTATTTTCACGCATCCGTTGCTATTTATTTTTCATTTTTCACTGCCATACCCCAGCAACTAGCAATTAACGCTGTGAGATAACTTATAGCTGAAGGTTACAATGAGAGCGACAAGCCCCTAGTGTCCGAGCATCAGCTGGAGCTTCTACGACATTGCCTTGAAACCGATTTTACGTTTGTTGAACAAATTTATGAACAGATTAAAGGCCCTTCCGTGAGTTCTCCTTTGTTAGACCTGATTGCTGAAGTGGTGTAGGGTCCGGCCGGTTCGACGATACGGAAGGGATCGGATAATCGGGCTCTGGATAGGAATCTTCGCTGTACTTCTCAACAGTAACACTTGGCGTTGCGTCCTCTAAAGGGTTCATTATCCGATATGATATCGGCGAGTAGAAGGCGAACAATATAGTATAGTATATGGTCTTCGAGTAGATAATGTTTATGCGATAAAGGCAATGTCAAAAGGATGATTAAGTTATCAGTACAACAATGATATAATACGGTACAAGTGAATAACGAAGTACAAATCTATGTTATGAGATAAAGAGAATGGCGAATGTTATAACGGCGGAGGAGGACTTATCGGAAGGGCGGCGGTGAATTTGGTCTTCGACACACGTGTGTGTTATCCTCCGTCTACAAAAAACGGGACAACAACCTTATTAAACAAATAACGAATGGTTCGGGTTTAGGTCCGTTACAGTGGTCCTTCAACGGATAGAATTATTGGTGTTCACCAGGTATCAACGAAAGTTCTGGGCTTCTTATATCAATAAAAATATTGTTATTGTCAACGTATCTTACACTGAGCGCGGAATTCGGTTGACCCAAATATCAATTCACGACGGCATCTGAAACAAGCAAAAGACTTCTCTTCTCCAATGTCCTTGCGTGCCAGTGTTCAAATGGGCAACTGCGAACTACAGTATTCAGGAAAGTCAGAGGCACAAGAAAAATAATACACTTCAATAGCCGTCACTCTCTGTCCCACAAACATAACTGTGTCCGGACTCTATTCCAAAGAGTCGAAGCATATTGCAGCACGCTAGCTGAAAAAAAAGAGCGGAATCACTGTACTTTCAACACCTCGTCAGAGCTAATGAATTTCCTAACAAATTTATCAAGAAACACAAGCACCGAGTAAACGGTCGACGGCCAGAAGAGCAACGATCTGAGGTCTGGAGTGCCATTCCTTACATAAAAGGAGCCTCTGAGCCGGTCTTGGGATTGTTACAACCCGCCGGAGCAGGCCTAGCCCACCGACCACAGGCAACGATCCCTCAACCTAAGGATGGTCTGCCGCCTACTGAAACCTCGGTAGTCTACAAAATAAATCCTAATGATAGGAATGGAACTAAGCTGGGGAACCAGGACGAAAACTGCAAACTCTTCTACATGACCGAAAATTGGCAAATTGGAGGCCAAACCCAAACCAACAGCTTGCAGTGAATATTAGAGAAACTCGCCGCACATTTAACCCTCGAGGATCACTCAACTTAGGCTGGGGAACCTCAAGAACAGAGAAACCCATTTTAGGGGTGATATTAAGTTGTCCGCTCTATCAACAGACACCTAGACCTTCTTGTGAGTTCTAAAGGCCCGCTTCTATATATACATAAAGACCCAGACAAGAGAGCCAAAAGGAACTTAAAAAGACCGAGCAGACACGATCTTGCGACCCTAGCATCGTTTCCTCAGACAATAACAGGCCTCACCAATTTCATTTGACGGGTCATCAGGTGTGGTTGCTCTTTGTAATATTCGTATTTATACACGAATTTTCATAGTTATTCTATTTGTTACGCATTTCCTAGATTCCCATTTATCCATATTTGTTAAAGTTGATGTTCATTAACCGTGACGCGTTTCATTCCAAGTGGTGCGAGTTTCGGTACCATTAAGTGACTACATCGGTTGCCTTTGGTCTTCCGTGGACGGCGTTGACAAATAAAGTCTGACTGCTTATCTCGACTTGTTTTTAGCGTGGGATCGCATTATCGATCGTCTTTACTCGCTAAAGCTGAAGCCGTATGCTGTTTCAGGCGGCTTGTACCATGCCTTCCTTTAAGGTCACCTTTTGTTGGTCAGGTGACAAGCATGCCAATGACGGGTAGCATCGCTAAAATCCCCCTACAGCCCTTTAACAAGGCCAATAGGGCGGGTGGGAATGTCGATCACCTGGCTCATCTTTATTGCAAGAAGTGTGCCGACTACACACCGTGTCATCCAGCCCTTATGTAAATACTTCTGTAGCCTAACTGAGGAGACAGACGCGTTACCTTTAACCCCTTCGCGTATACAATTTCATAACGAGAAAACTCTTTAGCGTACGGCTCGTCATGTGTTTTATAGTAATTGGTCTGCGATCGTTAGCTTGCTCCCCTTCACGGCCACAGCGCGTGATTTGATGCACCAAAATAGCAGGGATGATTATAAAGTAAAGGAACCCACAAGGTACGAGCGTCCGTCTAGTACGATTGTCTACCGTCTAATGCAAGTTGTACTGTGATCAGGAAACGTTATTGACAGGGACAGAAACGCTTGAATTTCCCTTTTAGGATTATCTGCCGTCATCAAACAGGGCTGCCCCAACCCCGGGAGCACACCCGGGGTCGGAGTCCGAGTCAGTTTAGTATTTAGCAGTGCTTTCAGTCCCAAGATCCCCAAAAGATGAATATATTAAATTGGGTTACGTAGGAAATTTTCAGTGAGACATATGGTCAAATTTGCCAGTTTCGTAGTTCACATTGGTGTCCTATTTGGACATACTTTTGTTTTTTTTAGAAAGCTATTACACATATTTTCTATTTCCGAAACATTTTACACTTTAAGAAATATCAAAAATCTTTTTTTCTTATTCTTAAAGACGGAGAAGTGAGATATTCGTGCTATTACGAAATATGAGCTCTTACGCTGAAATGCAGTGTCGCAGACAGCTGGTAATATTAATGGTGTATTCTGTTTTAATATTACTACACAGCAGACAGCATCAAATTGGTTTGCAAAATTGCATTCTGACACTTTTTAACTCGTGATTGAGCCATGCGGTCATCCACAATCCAAGGTTTAAAATAACAAACTGAAAGTCGCCATCGAGCCATGTCCATCTCAAAGTTCACATGAATTATAGTTGATGTTTAATGTTAGCCTGCAAACAATATTAACTCTTCTAGCTGAAGTCGGTAAAATGAAAAAGTTGGATATACTGGTTCCACGTGAACTGAATGAAAAGTATAAGCAGCAACGCCTGGTAGCTTGCATGCTGTATTTACACCACCGGACAGAACAAGCTATCGGTGAAATTTCAAAGGTGTAGTGACAATATGGGTGCATACTGCGAATAAAACTAATCCTTGCATTTATAAAAGATTAGCAAATTTCGTTTTTTTTCGTCAAATTTCATACTTGACAACCCAATAACCGTTCGATTATAAGAAGGATAGAGAAAGCTGGAAATGCGTGTAGACTGTGTGCCTCAGAAAGCCCTGACGGCATCTCAAATCTGTGAGAAATCTTTCTTTGACGAGCACCAAGAAGGGAAGCAATAAGTCTGGCCAAAAACAGCCATGCTGCCTTTTATAACTGCAGTGGGTGTCACGTGGTAGATGCCACGTGGTAGATGCGTTGGACCAACACGGGGGCCACATTAGGGCACGGCAGGCGTTATTCGGGTTGTGCTCGCATAACAAATGCCGAACATGGAGGTTTGGTGGCACGCCAAGGGACGGCTAGGACTTAGGGGACCCAGCCGCACCAGCCACCTGCGTCCTCTCCCGCCTCCGGTCTTCTTGACTCTGTCTTGACACCGGGCTCAGGTGGGGGAGGAGGAGAGAGTGCGGTAGATGCAGCGCAATTCTACTATCACTTTAAACTAAATCACGCGCAAGTCACCGTCCCTGCTCCACTTTCCCATGGAGCATACGGTGGACATCGTCGAAATCGACGGTCGAACTGCCGGGTGTCACGGGTTGTGGATACGGGTAGTGTGGGTGTGGTCGGTCTGCCTTACTAAGACTAAGCGCACGCCAATGTGTGCGCACCTCCCCATTAATTCTTTCCCGTCTGATTGGCGCAAGATATCAGCAACATTGTGGTTGAATGCCAGCGTGGCAAGCCAGGGCTGAGTAAGCGCGGTTGTGACGCGCTCTCTCGGGGAAGAAATCGAAGCGGCATCGAATTCCAGTTGCACGAAGCAAACTGGGTCCAAATCATGTATCCAACGTAGGGGGGGATATTTCGTCTGTGATAAGTGGGAGGGTTTTAAAATTTTCCACGACAAGATCCACACAAATTGAACTATTTTTTTCCTCGTTCACAACTTCCCTAATGTCTTCGGAAAAAGTTCAATGCACAGAACGCAGTCATTTGGCGATTTAAACAGCATATGTAGTCATCATTTTATCCGAACCAGTCCGGTCCAGCTAAGCAAAATTTTAGGCGCAGGAGAAATAGCCAAAATTGACTAAAAAACGTAGGCACTCTCTCCCCCACCCCCAAAATCAGACCGCCTTCCGAGCCGGTCAGTTGTCTGATTTGGAAGTGGGCGCAGCTTCTGGTAACCTCGTCTACGCGTACTAAGTACATGACCTGACCCCCAAACACAAGCACCAGGATTTCACACAACAGGGGGTTGAACGGCTCACAGTTCACATGTGCGAGTGTGCCGGACGTCACGTTAAGAAGGAGCCGTTGCATCCTGACTCTCAGAACACCAGTCAGCCACTCCACACAACCCACATTGGACTGACTGCGAGTTGTGAGATTAATTGTCACTTGGCAACCTTTCTACCCATGCCACTTATCTTTCCGTCATATTCTTAAGCTCAGACCACGCATGCAACAGAGGAGTCAAAAGGAGAAAGAGCTGAGGAGCATACTTGCCTCTTTATCAACTATGCATACTAAGAGCATGATTTTGTGGTGTTACGTGTGATCATATTAAGTACAGAGGCTGATGGGGAGAGAAGTAGTGTTGTGTTAGGGCCGGCGGTGTTCTACCGCAGGTTCTCATGGAGACGCATGTGACCTAATTAACCCATGCGGTGTGTGAATGTGCGTGGGCAGTGCGGACAGTTGAGTCAGGTGCAGCGGGTGTATGTTGGTGCTACTGTCACTGGTTCGCCGGTCACTATGCGATTGATTTTTGAGTTGAACGCTATTCGACGAGCATTACATTCCGCGTTGGGCGGCGGCTGGGACATGACAACCATTTTGGCTGTACTGATTGTTATTTTAAAATTGGCGCAGCCTGCGGCGAAGAGGTCCATACTCCTTTGCATGTCCTCCTCCGTCATGGTGTTAAGGGCGCAGTCGTCCGCGAAGAGCAAGTCATTGACTGTAGTCGTAGACACGCGCGTTGGGGCCTGCATACGCCGACTGTTGAGAAGGCCCCCATCAGTTCTGTAGGCGATGCAGATCCCAGGGCGCTCATCACGGTAGTCATCCATCAGCATAGCAGAGAACATGAGGCTGAACAGGGTGGGGGCTAGTACACAGCCCTATTTCACTCCGTTGGTCAATGCGAATGCTTCCGATACCGTCCCGTTGTCAGTGACACGCACCGTCATCCCATCATGAAGCTGACGCACCATGTGCGTGAACCGCTCACGACAGCCGAATTTATGCATGACTTTCCACAGTCCATCATGATTCACCATGTCAAGGGCTTTCGTCAGATCCACGAAAGAAGTGTTAAGGTGAGTTCGCATATCCTGGCACTTTTTTTGTAGCGGGCGGGCAGCAAAGATCATGTCGGTTGTTCCGCGGTGTCGTCCGAAGCCACATTGGCGTTCCGAGAGCAGGCAATGCTCTAGGTGACCGTTCAGACGTTTGAGAAGGATAAGGGCGAAGATCTTCCCGGCGATGTTGAGCAACGAGATGCCTCTGTGATTATCACAGAGTTGCCGGTTCCCCTTCCGCTTATAGAGATGGATGATGGTCGCGTCTTTTAAACCCTGAGGAACTTGTCCTTAGCGCCACATCTCCTGGAAGAGTTTTGTGAGTTCTGCCATCAGCCGGGGCCCGCCGTGCTTGTAGACTTCCGGTAGGATTGCGTCGGATCCCGCTGATTTACCGTTGGAAATCTGCTGCACGGCCCGGATTGTTTCGGGTAGGGAAGGCCGTAGATCTAGGTCATTTTTTGTGTCCAATTGAAAGAGCCGGTCAATGGCAGCATCGGAGATGGCTAATGAGTAATTTAGGACGATTCTAAAGTGCTCGGCCCAGCGCTTCAGAATTTGTGATTTCGCTGTCAGCAGTGTTGTGCCGTCAGAGCTGAGCAGTGGTGCGGTCCCCTTGATACGCGGGCCGTAGATGGCCTTGATAGCTTTGAAAAAGTTTTTTAGTTCATTACAGTCCACATACTCCTGAATTTTCTCAGCTTTTTGGACTATTCGGGCGTCCTGCATCTCCCGCAGCCGTTGCTGTAGAAGGCGGCGGCATCTGAAGAAAGCTGCTTTGGTGGCGTCAGTCCGAAGTTCCATGTAGGATTTGTGCAGTCCATTCTTCTCCGCGAGTAAGTTGCTGATGTCGGCTTCATTGTCGTCAAACCAGTCCTGGTGTTGACGACCTGTGCGTCCGAGGACTTCGAAGGCGGTGATATGGATGACATTTCCAAGTTGACACCATCGTGTCTCCACGGTGGCGTTATTACCTGGAGCATGCAGGTTCTCCAGCTTCTGGGTAATTTGGTTGCTGAAATCAAAACAGCGAGCAGGCAAATTAAAAAAAGAGTACTTATCTTACCTGGCGGTCGCTTAACTTGTGGCCTTCAGCGGGATTGAAGTCGGAGCCTCATCTTGGAGATGACAAGGCGGTGATCCGTCTAACCATCGCCATCGCGGATTGCCATGGTCACCAGCACATCCTGTCAATCTCGCCTCCGGACAAGAACATATTCCAGCAGCTGCCAGCGCCGCGACCGAGGGTGATCCACGTGGCCTTCTCCCGTGTCCGAAGGCGGAAGAAGGTGTTGGTCAGCAGGAGACGGTGTTTCGCACACGTTCGCAGAAGAAGGAGGCCGTTATCGTTACAGCTTTCGAGACTGTGGGGACCCTGCATTCTCTACCAGGCAGCGTGGTCCGTCCCGAAGCAGGCGTTGGAGTCACAGGCGGAGGCTCATCAGGCGATCATTGATACCCTGTGGCAGACAGGGCAGACGTCCCACGATGTCGTTCTGGATGGCAAAGGCAACACCAGCGTCGCGTCGCTCTGCCTTTGGCCGGCCGCTCCGGCATCCACCTTCTCCAGCTAACCCTGTTCAGAGAATCCGGTCTCGCTGAGAGCAGCAATGTCCACCTTGTAGCGCGCTAGTTCCCGAGCGAGTAGTGCCGTCCTCCATTCCGGCGGGTTGCTCCTCGGATTGTCTAAAAGGGAACGAACATTCCAGGCTGCTAGTTTGAGTGGACTCACCTGAGCAGCCTGGCGAGGGGGGTGGGGAAGGGGGGTATTGTTGTTTGTTTTAGTTTTACGACCGCCTATTTTGCGAGCCGCGGCCGTCTGCAGACGACGTAAGACTCAGCTTTTGTTTGTTTAGGGCACCTTTTCTAGCCCCTTCCTCCGCGAGGAGGCAAGCTGTGCTGTCCCTAAATAGGGCTGTTCGGACATCCCAAATGGCTGCCGAACTCCACTATGGGTCACGGTTTTGTTTTAGTGGGAGAAGGACCCGAGTTAACCTGGGCCGCCTACGGGATTGCTGTCGCCCCCACCGTAGGACTTTTTGAGAGGGGGAGTTGGGAAGTTCGGGAGTCAGACATACCGGGTGTGGAGGCACACACAGTACCGGAGACCCTAACCTGGTTTGGCCCGCTGGTCGTGACGGTTGCCCGGGGTGTGGCCGCTGGGAAGAACCCAACTTCGAGGAGCCACAGGTGAGAGTTGGGTACCAGTTAGAGGCGGCCACTGGAGCATTCACCACCTGTACGAGACAAATGGAGCGACCAAATGCTATCTGTGTGGTACTACCCCTAAATACTACCCTCTACACGCCAACACGACAAGACATTGCGACCGTCGTAGTCCAGCGATGTCTGAGGAATTTGCGTTACCTCAAATCGTTTTTCTTAATTGACGTATATATAATGAAATGCTGCAACCTTTGTACGAAGACTCCTGCATCACAGAAGCCCTCAACCCCGCGGCCATCAAAATTTAATGCATTAACGAAACCAATTTTCCTTACCGAATTCTCGGTAACCGAGAAATGGAGAAAGCATATCCTAAAGTTAAACTGCAGATGATGAGTGTATTACTTTTAATATGTCACCGGAATCATAGCCCTTTTAAGTCTTGAAATTGCGCGTTATCTTGCAAACTTAGGATGCCCATTAATCATGGAGGAATGCCGTTACAACTATAGGCATCTTTTGTAATGTCAATAAACACGTTGCAGTTACTTTATTTCCCCTGTTGAGCACAACATTGACGGTTCTGTGAACTTGATGATCATCAAAAGCATTATGCATACAGTTCGGTCACTAACTGATGCCAATTCACGAAATTCGCTTGTAAAACCTGTAGAGCACAAACCGCACACCCTGCATCCCTGCGCGTTATACTGCGTCAAAGAAACGACCGACCTTTCAAAGAAGACATAATTTGGGTTATAAAGTATCCTTTGTTAACAAAGAACTGTTTTATTTTATCGAAATCGATCAATTTGCAAAACGACTTTACGACAGATCAACTATTTAAGGACAAATATAACTGACAGTAGAGAAGGAAAATAGGATACAAGGACAACATAAGGAGAAAAAAAACAATAAGAACACATCGTACAAGTATTTTTTGATTGTCCTTCAGGGTGTAATACTACAGTGAGTCGGGAGGCCAAACAGACTACCAACTTATCAATGGTGGTTTGGTCTATACAATAACTAAGCACAAACTCCAACTTTTGCTCCATTAAGATGTGTGTCTTTGTTTAGTCCCAGTTTCTTTTTTCTAACGCAAATATATTTTCGATGGGATTTAGGCCAGGAATGTTGACAAGAATAAAAATGCGTCACAGGCTGCAGGTGGAAAGGCTGGCTGTGGTCGCAAAAAATAGATTATATGCGTGATCCGAATTAGAATCATGCCTCCTCTGATCAGTGAAGAAGGGCATTATCTTGTAACATTACAGTATCCATTGGGCGTCAGTAAATATCGTTATAACCGAAGGCATCCTTTACAACGTCAATGATCACCTTGCTATTTATGGTCTTTGTACGTGGCTTTTTACAGTGCTCATTTGCCCCATATGCCCTCCTGGAATTTTCTCCTCGCATATGACCACCTACGCCCCCCCCACATCGTAGGCCGCCGAGTTTTTCACAAGTGGGTCAAAGAAATTATTCAATTCTGCCAAAATCCTCTACTAATTAATTGTGCCTGGTAGTCGTCTGGTGGATTCTAGATTGATTGCTTAGGAAATCCTGCTTGGGCAGTCAGCTTGCTGTATCAGAATTGGTGGATTCCATACGTTGCAGTAGGCTGGGCGGGTAACTTGACCCAAGTGTGATTAAACTCACGGCTCCCGGTGGGGCCTCGTAGCTCAGTTGGCTAGAGCGTTGGCTGTACTAAAGCCTCCCCCTTGCTGGCGTGGGTTCGTATCCCACCGAGGCCGCCGAGTTTTTCACAAGTGGGTCAAAGAAAATATAACACTTAGTTGTCGAAGGCAAATTTCTCTCAGAATGACGGCCAATGATTGGCCTGGCATTACAGACTCGTCCGGGAGTCTGCAGTGTCTGCTGTCCGCACTGTCTAGACATCACGCCACGCCTGCACGACAAAGCAACTTTCAAGGTCGTGTACGCAGGACCAGTTGATCATTGATCTAATTGGCCACCCTTCAGCCTATGACATTCCCGCCGTTTCAATTTACCCCGCCCTGTCCCCAAGACTTTTCACTTGTGCTATTTCCAGTTCTCAGTACACGCTCTGCTTACAGCCAGTCTTCTCTTTTGGAAACGTAACATTGGCGATGCAGTGTAAGGAACATGGCTTACTTACTGCCTACACCGTTACCCTCCTGGTCGAAAAACGCTCAAAAACTCTCCAATGACTCATGGTTACAATCGAGAAAGACATTTGAGGATTATATTGAACTGATTCCGATGTTGTCGCCCTCGAATACAGTAGATGTTAACTCTAATTTGAAACTACTCCGAACCAATCTCGGAGCGTTAGGGCACCGATACTTCGACGCCCTTAAGTTGCCAGAGGCTACTGATCTGCAAACAGCTTTCACAAAGTTCGAGGCGGCGTGGGGCGGAAAAGCCAACGTATTCTTGAGCCGCTATCGGTTTTGTCAGATACGTCAGGAACCCAGTCAATGCATAGGCGATTTTATTACGAATCTAACACTACCATCCAGGACTGCAGTTATGAAGAGATCAATGCAGGCAATGTTCGTTCAGCAGTTGATTCTTGGATTGCGCGATGAAAAACTCCCTGTCGTCTCATGGTACGGTGGCCGTGCGTGTTTTTAGCTCGAAAGGGCGTCACGCTATTCGACTACAAAACTGCTCAGTCATGATTGTACTTTAATCGTCTTTTAAAGTGGGCTCCCGCACGATTCCGAAAGCTCAAGCTAATGCAACTACCGATCTGGTGATCACATATTCTTGTTCTCGTATAAATAGATAATTATTCTGGCCAAAGCCAGTGAAAAATTCTGCGAGTTTTGCACGGGCATTGCCGGTCTGGATTACTGCTGTCAGCCAGCCACGCCCTAATCGTAGACAAGGTTTAAAATCGTTCTCCAGCCAATAATCTCCAGATTAAATTAAATCCAACGCTCACGTCAGCAAATGAAGTTACGCGGGTTCATTGGATCGTCTTGTGGGGACAGAAATCAGATTAAGTAAGAGTGGAAAAATTCGTGTAAAACTAACTTAGCAACAATAGGTGCAACCAGCATACTGCTGACCTTTGCGCTCAATCAATCCATATGAGCCTATCGAATTCGCACAAGCAAATGTTATTTTTTGCTTGATGCTCCAACACTGGAAAACAGTTAAGTTTATTGAACTCAGTTCTACTCCAAACTTGTCCTAGGAATAAGTTTATGATAGAAGAATAAGGAGCGTTCACCGGGAGAGGTATATTGGTTATCTAACGTTTCGAGTAGTTGCTTCGTTAACGCCTTCAGAGACTGGAGAGCTATGCTCGCACCTCCCACTGGCCTATCAACACTGGTTGTGCGCTGCGTCCCCCTTGTGTCGCCGGTGTCTTCGTCCCCGCCGATCGCCTGTTATGCCGCGGCTTGGTTCACCCCGGTCGCCGTCTGAACTGCTGACTCCTTGTGATGCCGCATCAGCCGGGTTTTTACTGTGGCGTGGTCTACGCCCATACTCGTTGGCCGCGAGAATGGGTAGATGAAACAACTACTCGAAACGTCAGACAACCTATATACCTCTCCCGGTGAACGCTCCTCCTCCTCCTCCTCCTCCTCCTTCTCCTCCTCCTCCTCCTCCTCCTCCTCCTCCTCCTCCTCCTCCTCCTCCTTCCTCCTCCTCCTCCTCCTCCTCCTCCTCCTCCTCCTCCTCCTCCTCCTCCTCCTCCTCCTTCTTCTTCTTCTTCTTCTTATTCTTATTCTTCTTCTGACTTAACACCTGGGAATCGCATTCACTCTAATAGTAGTATAAGTTTATGCCTTATAGCCTTGTTGACACAGACACGTTAAATAGGAAACACGCACCGCCAGAGAGTCTTGTAGCAAGACGGGTTCAAGCAATTTCGTTGTACCGAGATTATGAGAGGGGTACGTCCGATTCCAACAAAACAACCCACACCCATAGGCTAACCTGCGAGTTAGGAAGAAGGGCATCTGGATTACTGCACCTAGTTGGGAACCATGAATGCACTAGCTCAGATACGGAGTATGTTATGCGAAATAGTGACGTTTTTAAATAATATCCGTGGGGTTTCAGGAGGAAGAAGAAGAAGAAGAAGAAGAAGAAGAAGAACTATTAATTTGAGAATTGAGTTAAAGAACCTTTGGCCGCAAAATTCACTGGCAGGAGGGGAGAGGCAAAGATTTTCCCTAGTACTCCCCATTCCTGTTAATAAGTGAGTTTAGAGCTAATATTTGGTTTCCACCATGCGAAGCATCAGTTATAAGCGGGAGCGGGACCGACATTTATCTCCTATAAACTGTAAATGCTGCTTAATCTTGATGGGCAGTTTGTAAGTGGAACTTCTCCTCAGCTCTCTTACGTTATTCTCCTTTCTCTTAATGTTTTCCCGTCCTTGGTCTCCTCCTCCTACTCCTCATCCTACTCCTCCTTCTCCTCTTCCTCCTCCTCCTCCTCCTCCTTCTCCTCTCCTCTTTTTTTCAGTCAAAAGAGAACCCTACGAAGGATACTTTCGAAAATATGTGAAAATTGTTTGTGTGAGGAGGAAATGCATGGCCGCTTAATCAGGACATGGGGAGAGGAACCGCCCACAATGTATGCGGCTTTGCACCCAATTCCGGGGAACATAGGTTTAGGATTAAGGCGAAGGCTAGGGCTAAGTTTATGATTAGGTTTAAGGTTAGGGTTAAGGACAGAGTTAGGGTTACGGTCAGGAGTATGTTAAGGGCTAAGGTTTGGGTTCCTGTCAACTGTAGGGCTCGGGTTATGAGTGAAGTTACAGTTTACTTTTATATTAGGGTTAAGTTAGGAGAATTTTACCCTTCCCGAAATTTATCGCAGGGCCAGCTATGTCAAGTGGGCGGGGTGTTCCTATTCCCGCGCCCTGCTCAGGCGGTCACACAGTCCTCTTTACCGTTGTTTGTCGTAAGTCGCGGATTTCTGAGAGGAACTGCTGGGAAGTATGCCTTAAGTAACCGGGATGGGGCAGGAGTCAAAGCCCGCGATAGCAGCATAGCAAACACTTCACCTCGCCTGGTGCCCTTGCGCTGATCTGCTCATAAACTGCAGTACTCAGGCACCGACAAATTCTATTGACCGACCAGGCAAGCGTGGTGAGGTGCGCGTCTCAACACATCGGCTCTGATGCACGTGCTGAAGGTTGCAGGCCACCGAAGCATGCACGGCTAACAGCGTTGTCAGTATCGCTGACTGCAGAAATAAAAACATTGGACACGGGTATGTCTATGGTTTACATTACAGGCTCGAATATCGCCAACGGCGTTCTGCCCAACAGTTCTCCTACGCGCCGACTAGTTCGCGCGCTGGTGCGCAGCAAACCTACGCCACTCGCTAACTGACTTTTCTTCTGTTAACCTCACTTTCAGAATGTAGACTCACTCGCGTCATCCCCAATTTACTGGGGAAAATAACGGTCCTCAGAAAACAAAGGCCGGCCCCTCTGGGTGCTGCATTTAAACCATTACTAGTGGGAAGCAGTTACCTTTTCGTCACAGACTATAAGAAAACGGTAAATTCTGACAGTCAGGAAATGGGAAAAAATCTTCTTTGTGAGCGCAACTACTTTATGTCATTGCAAGGAAGAAAGAAAAGTATACAATCACCGGAACGGCAGTTGCATTAGCTTCAGCTTGCGGTTTCGTGCAGGAGCCCAGCTCCCGCGACAATGAAAGCATAACAACCAATCAACAGATTCACAGTCTGAAAATGCCGGGGAGAGGGTGGGCTGTGCCCGTGGCAGTGCGGGAGTCACGCCGTCTAACTCACAGTGGTCCCACGGTGCATTGACAGCGTGCGTTCTTGGCCGTGAACTGGGTCATGCCATGGAGGCGGCAGGCGCTGTTGTACAGACGCAGACCGAAAATTACGTTCCATGCTTCTCCTTCTACCTAAGCTATCCGTTTGCTGTAATCCGCTATCTTTTGTGCCAAGCTGCATTTTCATAAACTTTATGACGCCCATACATGCCTCTATATACGGTTTTTGACACGTGTTGTCCGCAAGAGACGTTTTCCTTTCAGACCTGCTATTATTGCCCTTCCTTTAGTCGAAGGAAATGATTCGGAAAATGCACTCTTGTCATACTTTTAAACGGATGGACAAAGTAGTATGCTAGGCAATTTCCCGACTGAAGGGTCTGTTAGTCAGGCAGCTTCTAGGGCATTCCTCTGGATCCTAATCGTTCTCTATTATTCCCTACTATTTACTATTTACTATATATCCGGGTGATGCCATGAGCATATTGTTACCAATGGACCAAAGCGTTTCATCAACCTACGGATCTCCTTTCTGTATCCTGATGTCAACTTGGACGCGCTTTATTAGCATTTAATGCCCCCCAGCGAATGCAACTGGTGGCAACACACGGGAATAGGAATCTTCTTCCCTCTTATGCTAAGGATCTTGCACTAATTTCCAAGGAGATTAGGCTTAGTGTTAAGGCGGGGGTTTTGTTTAAGGCAGGACTTTGCTTAAGAGTAGGGTTAGGGTTAGGACTCAGTAAGCTTTACCCCTCCTGAAATTTTGCGCATATACACCTCTATTACCGGGGACGGGAGTTTATATTCTCGTTCTTACCCAAATGCCTTTTGCAAGTGTCAGTGATTGTGGCGGAAAATTCTGGTGCAGACGGTTAGAACGATGGACTTCTAATCAACCGGTCGCGGATTCGAGCCTGGGGCGGTGCACCAGTTGAAGTTGGGTATGACTGGCCGATGACGGCTAATGAGCCAGAAATGGCCATTCCAGCTTCCCTTGTCTTCGTCGGCAATGTTCCTTTGTCTATACTACTAGCCGCCGTGCGGCTGCTGGCGGGGCTCGAGAGTGAGCCCCAAGGCAGACCGGGACGAGTGAGTCCCGTAACAGATCAGCGAGCGTTCATCAACGAATTTTGGTTATTCAAAAGCTCGTTCTTGAGTTCTCCTGAGACTTACTGAGCCAGTTGTATTGGGCTCTGCCTCTCCATGACATCTGCTTATAGAACAAAATGCTTAGATCTTCAACCTTCCTTCAGCGATTTGTAGAGGATGGCTGCCTATATATTATTGGCAGCGAAACTTGCGAAAAATTGACGGAAATTGTAAAGCATGGTTTCTACTTTACAAATAAGCGGTTAAAGTTGGGTCGCAACACTGATTGGTATGCAGCATATCCCCAAGGTAGTTCACGAATGTCGAAATGCAAAATATTGGATGCATATGTTTCCAGCCAGTCTCCTTAATGAGCATGCCCTCTTCCACTGATTGTAGATACTTTTCAATTAGGTTTTGTATTAAATATGCTTAAAGGAATCCTATCTCATACATCCTTTTTAGAACACGTTTTTTTATTTTTAAATTGAAGAACGAATGCCCTCACCTGTATCACATCCTACATTTATTTCGACGCCATTTGCTGTTGCACTTGCGTTTAAAGTTTCAAAACACATGATGCCTACATCTTATTTAATCATAATGATATCCAGAGAGAGAGAGCTACACTTTATTTTGAAAGTAAAATTCCAAAAATTTCAGCAAAAAGGGTCCTCCATTCACCGTGAAGAATCGTCATTGAATGTGTCTCAAAATATTGATCGATTTGGACTTGCTTCAAAATAGTGGCAGCGTCGTGCGCTGATGAACTCATTTTTTGTATTTCGAATAAACAAAATAGTGTTAAAATTCAAGCATATAATGGTTGAATTAGGCCAATCGACGTACATATAAGAGGATTCACATGTGAATGGAGAGCAGAAAAGATGGCGGCTCAATTTCAAAAGCCCGCCACTACGTGCGACATGGGGAAGGGGCCGCCTTGCGCTCATAAAACGCCCCAGATGCCCATAATGTTGAATAGGCTCAAGGTGACATTAATAAAACTGTAAATATCATGCTGTGAGAATAATAATTTCAGCGTCTCAAGGCTTCTTACAATTGCTGGCTTTTTTAAACTCAACAGATGCCTTTCATTGTAAAGGTCCAATAACCTAAAAAATGGGAATAAAACTTTTTGTCATCCAAATAGAATAAATTTACACAAACACTGAAAATCAATTAGGCACCATAAAATGTTTGAAGAATTTTCTTCGAGCGTAACTTTTGCAGGTGACTGGAAAGATGTTCAGCTGGAAACCAGCATCCTACAGTGCAAGGGATGGCTTGGAAATTACGTTGCATGCCAATTTATTTCTCGAAATATTCATTTCGGACAAAGTCCTACGTTCACTATACAAAGTCGATGATCACGTCATCAACAAATACCTTAAATCTTCCTGTAGCGATCTGTTGATGCTTGCATTCTTCTTCTTGTCCTTTACTCTCCTGTCACTTTGCCTGCATCTAAAATCAGAATATTATTATTAATTATTATTATTATTATTATTTAACGACCTCTCCTTCCTGAGCTATCTTCTGCCGTTGGTGTCACTCTTTCTTGTTCAATCGATACCACAGTAAGATGGTCAGGAACTTAACTGATCAAATGCTCCAAGATTTTGTCCGTTCCCCACAAACCTTTGCCGAGAGCGCACAGGCAGCACCACAAGTAGTTGCACCTAACGTCCTCACCAGGCAAGTGTCGTCGTCTGCCTTGTCAGCCTAAATTGTTCGCCCAGGCGCGATGTGAATGCCTCGGTGAAGCTGATGATAGACTTCTCTGGTTGACTATCATCACAAAGGTGGGTAGACTTGTGGCGGTCAAGTATGTGAGATTGACTATAACCACACACACTAAGTTCGTTCCGTTTACAGCAGAAGTCAGTAGGATATAAGGGGCAATGTATTCAGTAAACAGGGCAGGTTGCCGTGAGATGGCTGTTTGCTTGTGTGGCAGAACGAAGCGTCTGTTCGGGAGCGTGTCAGCAGCGGTGTGTTATTTATGCGTTTGACTGGTGCACAAAAGAGTGACTGTCTGAGGGTGGGGCATGTGATTGGTTAGATCAAGGGCTGAGTTTGGGTTGCGTGAGCACAAGGGCCCATGGGTGACGTGCGCAGGATAGCCGCAGGTGTGGATGCCGCCATGATTGGGCTCAGGTTAAGCTTGCGGTTTGGTCGTGCGTTGGCGGTGTCCGCGGGTTAGCGCGCCTGTTGCGGCTGCTGACTGAGAACAGGGATGCCAAAGAAGGGGGCACGAGATGTGACTGCTACAGACTCAACGAGAGAGTTGACAGGACTTCTAACGCTAAACGGTATTAGTGTCAGAAGCATGGATGTAATCATCGGTAGTCTCAAAATAACATGGTGGCTCAAACCCTCTTTCTGTCTACGACAGTCTTTGATGCTTGTTTGTGCAATGAATGAAGACTAAATATCAGAAACGTTCAATAACGGTCTGAAGACAGTGTCCAACTGCCCACATCTGGGTCTGACACCTCTGCCGTCAGTAACCCGTATTCCTCTTTCGTTTCTAAACACGCACCAAGGACGATTTAGACAGAGAACTTAGGGTTATGAAGACACGGATTGTGTTTCCAATCCAGTCAAATTTGAGTCAAATGTTCACATCCCTCATGTAATTATAGTTTTCTCCTCTCCTTCGACTCGTCCTAACGTCTCCAATAACGGCAAACCAACTTAACTTTATTAAATTTCAAATTGCACTCAAAGCGGAGTAAGCAACCCTAAGAGCAGAAAGCCTCAGTGACCCCGGTTGTGGTACTTAGAGGCCCCTAAGTAATAAAATATTAGCCAACCTTCGCGGAAAATGACAATAAAAGAGTGTATGCCAGGTTGATATGTTGTGGACCGTTGACCTTGATTCTGAAGAAGACTAAGAAAATCAGAAGCCTCCAAGAAGGTGTTCAAGGAGTGGGTCGTTCCGCGGTAAGCTAGGAGGCAAAATGGTATGTGGACATCCCAGTCATGTTGGTGGCCATCCTTAGAAAACGCGAGTAGGATGTTGTGGATCGTGCTGTTGGTTCATTCTACCAGACCATTGCCTTCAGGATGATAGGGGGTTGTGTGGGTTTTCCGTATTTCTAACATTTCGCAGACCTCCTGCATCAGTTGAGACTCGAAATTACTTCCACAGTCTGAATGAAACGATAGGGGTGAGACCCAGCGAATGATGCATGCACGGTTGATGGCGTTTGCCACGGACGTTGCGTCTTGACGGAGGAGGGGTTTGGCTTCTGTCCACTTCGTAAAATAGTCAATCCTCACGAGGATGTATTCGTGCCCGCGGACTGAGATCGGCAGCGGTCCGATTATTTTTAGGCCGACGCGTTCACCGGAGAAACCGATGGTCATGGGTTGTAACGGTGCGCGGAAGGATGGGGTGGGCGATTTAAATGAGGCACATGTTGGGCACGACTGGCAAAAAAGGTGTGTTGACGAACGTAATTGTGGCCACCAAAAACGGTTACGGGTGGCCTGTTCAGTGCGCCGTTGGCCACTATGCCCAAACTGATTGTGGAGGTCGTTTAGTACAGTCTCGATTAAACAACCAGGAACGACGGGGCGTAGATGATGAGAGGAGGGGTTGTGGAGGAATATGATGTCATTTTATAGGGTTAAATACAGCCATTGGTGAAGTAGCAGTTGTGCCCTCAGACTTGCGCCTTTCATGTCTCGTTCGGTCGGTTTTCGTAGATCTTCGGTTAGATGGCGATAAATGATAGCTGTGTCTGGGTCGCTGCTCTGATTTATCGACCAGATGTGTCTTGTGGGTTCTGAGGTTGTGAAAGCGTTAATACTCGCGGTCGTGGCATCCGTTATAAGGTCATCATTTTGCGGCAACCGTGACAGCGCATCCGCGTTGCCATGCTTGTGCCCTGGGCGGAACTGGCAGTCAAAGTTGAAGTCCTGCAGGAATTGTTGCCAGCGTGCGAGTTGGTCCATGGGATCCTTGAATGAGCCCAACCACTGTAATTAATCCAGCATTTTTTCGACCTTGTCGCGGTACCTTACTGGGATCCGTCTTGGGGGTTGCCAGATCGGTTTGGCTTCGCCGGTGTCGATTGTGTGCTGTACTAGGTGTGTACGGCCGATTGTGTCCATGGACCATGTGAAGAGTCCGGCAAAAGAGGTGAGTAGGCTCCTCATCTGGGAATGTGCTACGATGCCTACGGAGAGGGGGAGGGGAGGATGTCAGCTAAAGGTGCGGGGTTTAAAGCGGCTGCTGACAGTACAGCATTATATACGAGGTCGGGGTCGTCGGAAGAGGTTGCCGGGGCAATCAGGGTGGTGTGAGGGGCTAATGTTAAACGTCGGTTGCGGGCGTAGACGATACAGTCATGGGTCGTGAGGAAGTCTGACCCAAGAACGAGGGTCCACGAGCTGCTAGGTGTCACTAAGAAGTCGTGAGTTACATGGGAATCGTTGACGACCACTTGTAACGAAATAGTTCCAGAAATAGGTATCGAGGTGCCATTTGCCGCTCGGAGATGCTGGGCCGTTGGCAATGGTTCTATTTGACTAAGTAAAGGCTGTGGGAGGTTAAGGGGAGTCACCAGGGATACGTTAGCTCCAGTATCGACGAGTGCGTGGACCGTGTGGTTCTCGAGGAGCGGTGGAACGGAGAAGTAACTATCGTGGGAAGGGCATTCACCACTCAGGTTACACCATTTACTCTTCGCGTTGTGCTTTGGGGCTCAGTTTAGAGCCTGTAGCGCTCTGAGTGTGAACAAATGCTGTTTAGACCCCTCTAAACCAATGAAGGCAGTCGCATAGTGGCCAGTAATATGAGCACCAAGGAGTATGGACAAAACAAAATGGATTGAGATAGCCATTCCTGGCAATTTGACGGGCACTTCTCATACCCTGATCGTTGAATGTCCTTCTCAAACTGAAGTAATATTATGCGCACAAATTAAGATGGAAGTTCAAGTAAGCGTAACCCTGAGAGAACATGAGTAAGAAGCGAAAGAATTCATTATAGTAGCTGTGGCTAAGTTTTTATCTCCGTGGGATAGGGAAAGTGACATAAAAACACGTTCAATAGACCAGGGAAGAACTGAAAAGGAAGAAAGTTTTTTTAAAAGCAATCTTATACAACTAGCACTATGCGGGATACGCTGATATACGAAAGTTAAACCGTCGATTCCCATGAGGTTCAACATGTGCTCCACAGGAGGGTGGTACAGGGACGGCAACTTGCGCGTGCATTAGTTTTAAGTGATATTAGACTTGCGTTGCAGCTATCGCACTCTCTTTTCCCTCAGTTGCCAGTCAGGTGTCAAGACAGAGTCAATAAGACTTGAGGCGGGATCACGCGCAGGTAGGAGTGTCACAAAGGCCACATGTGGCTGGTACGACATGAGCCTGCACCTACGCGTGCCACAATGTCCACTCCCTATATTCGGCATTTGTTATGGGAGCGTAACCCGAATAACCCCAGTCGTGCCCTGATCTAGCCCCCTGTGTTAGTCCGGCGTACCTACCACGCGGCCCATTTAGGGGCATACGATAGTTTAACCGGCGATTTCGACAAGGTTCACCGTGCGCTCCACAGCAGGGTCGTGCAGGTACAGTGACTTGCGCGTTATTTAGTTTAAAGTGCTATTGGACTTTCGCTGCATCTACCGCACTCTCTCCTCCTCCCCAACCTATGCCCGGTGTTAAGACAGAGTCAAGAAGACCGAAGATGAGAGAGATCGCAGGTGGCTGGCGCGACCGGGGTCCCTAGGCCCTACCCGCCCCTAGGCGTGCCACCACACCCCCATGTTCAGCATTTGTTATGGGAGCGCAACCCCAATAACACCTGCCATGCCCTGATTTGGCCCCCGTGCTGGTCCAACGCATCTACCACGTAGCCCATTTAGGGGGCGTTTGTTAGTGCTGCGAAAGATTGAAGTAAAGCTTAAATGTGGTATGCCGAGATGAGTCGTTTCGATTGGCAGTTTTCGACTAAACTGCAAAAAATAGAGTGCAATCAATACGTTTGAGTCGCGAAAGTCACAGGACTGGTTGTAAACGTGCTGTCATGGCTTCCTTAAACCGGGTGATGTAAACGTGGTTTTGGCGAAGTACGCCGCCGGAACGCCATGTTGTCCTGTGATGGTTTAGTTATACATCTTCTAGCTGCTGCTAAGATACCATTCTCAGGCGTTTACTGCGACAAAGTTGGCTCCGGCATCAGCAATTGCAAACACGAACCGCGTACCTTGCGACATCAAATGCCAGCCCCTCCCCCCATATTGAGCTCTCGTGGACTGATTAATTAGCCCGACCCCGACTTCCTTCTGGGCCGAGCAGATCACACACTTGTGAAGACTTTTCGCTAGAAGTTGCTTGCGTGCCCAGTTCTAAGCAAAGGCTATCCTTTCAATCATTTCCCCCTCCACACTGCTAATTTGGAAGCATCATATTTCAGCGGACAACAGTCCATGCCTCAACCTCGGACGTTCATCCTTTGTGCAGAAGCAAGTAGGAAACTGTTTGCTGGCATCCGGCCCTTTGACTCGCAAGATTTGCTGGCGATACGTGATACCGGCTCTTGGGACTGGACAGTACATACAATTTCCCTACAGCTTCAATCTTCAGGTCACCGATATCACCAGGTCTCAGGTAAAACTGTCTCCTATCGAAACATTTATTTGTAGTACTGAATCATGTTTCATTATTTGAGCAAGGCTGATAAGGTCGGATCAGCTAAATGAATAGGAAATTGCCATCACTTTGATTTATCCCCGGGGCTCCCCGCCAACTCAGTTTCGCTTAATTCTATCGGCTTTGGATCACTAGAAGATGTTCTATCACAATGTACTTTTCTTGTCACTTCAAAGGGAATTTAAATTAGCCTTTGTTTTGCGGGTTTCTTAGATCCAGCACCCGATGCATAGGGATGCAAGTCCCATCTCGATCTGTTTTTGCACTTAAAGGTCACATCTTTAGTGTAGGACCACACCGAATAGTTCGGAACCGCCAGAACTAACTAGTCACTTCTTGCTGTCCTTTTGCTCACTCCTTTTTTTGTCAACCCGTCTTAAATTTTTCGCTTGAACTATCACTGGATATATTTATGTGATTCATATGCGTCGTATGTACCTTCCTCTGTGCCCCCTAAACGGGCCACGTGGTAGATGCGTTGGACCAACACGGGGGCCACATTAGGGCATGGCATGCGTTATTCGGGTTGCGCTCCCATAACAAATGCCGAACATAGAGGTGTGGTGGCACGCCTAGGTGTGGCTAGAACTTAGGGGACCCAGCCGCGCCAGCCACCTGCGTCCTCTCCCGCCTCCAGTCTTCTTGACTCTGTCTTGACACCGGGCTCAGGTGGGGGAGGAGGAGAGAGTGCGGTAGATGCAGCGCAATTCTACTATCACTTTAAACTAAATCACGCGCAAGTCACCGTCCCTGCTCAACTTTCCCATGAGCATACGGGGGACATCGTCGGACTACGACGGTCGAACTGTCGTATGTACCTTCCTCTGTAGCTCTCCTAACCGAGCCGTTGCAGAACGTCACGCCTGCGGAGTACCAGTTCCATTTAGTCGTCAAGTATGAAATTTGTAGTACAAAATAACAAAAGTTGTTGATTTCTAATTACAATGGAGAGTTTAATACATCGCAGTATGCACTCATTGTGTCAATATACGTTTGCCATTTCAGCGGTAACTTGTTCAGTTTGGTGGTGTAAAAACCTGATGATCGAGAGTGACTAAAATCTTGAAAGACCTGTTTTACAGCACTGTCATAATTAATTTGTTTTCCGATAGAAACGTTTACTGATAGAGGCGAAGAGGTGAGTTCCAGGAAGAAGTCGCGAGGAAGGAGACACGATCACTGGAACAAGAGCTTTATTAGCCTGACGTTTCGGATTCTCACTCGAATCCATCATCAGAGACATAGTCAGATAAGGGTATTGGATCAACCAGATTTTCCAGCATTTAGAGGATGTAGTGGCTTGGCCAATACATGCCTCTCATCGCAGATACTTTCAGGTGGTGTTATAGTTGTCTGAACGGCCAGCTTTTCCAGTTTGCATTTGCCATGTCGTTGCTGACAACTTGCATTGCGGTGAATTCCACTGTCATGGATGCGCATGTGACCGAATAGGCTCATGCGATGAGTGAATGCGCGACAAAAGTGAGGGCAGTGGAGGCGCCGATCTTTGCTGTGCGCTGGTGCTGCAGGTACTGGTTCACCAGTCTGTGTACGATGGATTCGCAAGTGACTGACCAGGCCGATGCGTGAGGTGAATGTGCAGTCGCATTGAGGACAGTTTAGGAGAAAGTCCCTATCGCTGACGACGGTGGTGATGGTAACGAAGGCGAAGGCGGTGGTGGGGGTAACAGGCGATGATTGGAGGGATATGGTTTCTATGATGGTGGGAGTATAAGAATTGATGCCAGGAGTGAGGGTGGGGGGAGTCGGAAGGAGGGTTGGCAGAATTTGACGTAGAAGTTGAATTGTCGGATTGTTGCTGCATTGCGTCCGAATATGTCCAACCAAGCCTATTCGCGCGCGGAATATGCGTTGACAGCGCGGGCATGTTGGCAGGGCCTGGACAGCGACGATGTTGGTCCGGGGCACTGGTGACTTTCGTGCCGCTATTTTGGCCTTGGCGGCGGCGATCCGGTTGGCCTCATCGAATGCTGAAAAAGTCTTCATGGATCTTCTCCATGCCGGTCTATTCTGGGTGAGGTCCTCCCAGGTCGCCGGGTTTATTTGCAGTCGCTTCAGCGATTTCTTCAAAGTGTCCTTGTAGCGTCGTTTTTGACCTCCCTATCGGCGAGCACCCGTAGCGATATATCTGTCGAAAAGTCATTTGGGGTAGTCGCTCGTCGTCCATTCTTACCAGGTGGCCGCTCCATCGTAGTTGCACTTGCCTCAGCATGGCATGGATGCTGAGGATTCCGGTCCGCTCCAGGACTTCCGTGTCCGGGATCCTGTCTTGCCATCTCAGCTTCAGTATTCTGCGGAGGCAGATGAGATGAAAGTGATTCAGCTTCCTTGCTTGGTTCGAGTAGTCGGTTCAGGTCTCTGCTCCGTGAAGGAGTGTCGTCAAGACGACGGCCTTGTACATGTTCAGTTTGGTGTTCAGTTGAATACCGTGGTGATTATACACGGAGGCCTGCAGCCGGCCGAAGGCCTGACTAGCTTTGGAGATCCGTTGGGCAACCTCGTCATCGATTCTCGTGTAACGTGACAGCGTGTTTCCTAGATAAGCGAAGGTTTCCACGTTTTTGACTTGAGCACCGTTGACATTGATTCAGGGAGCATTTTATTCCGCGCTGGGTGGCGGCTGGTGCATGACAACCATTTTGACTGTACTGATTGTTAATCCGAAATCGGCGCAGCCTGTGGCGAAGAGGTCCATACTCCTTTGCATGTCCTCCTCCGTCACGGTGTTAAGGGCACAGTCGTCCACGAAGAGCAAGTCACGGAATGTAGCTGTATACATGCGCGTTGTGACCTGTATACGCCGATTGTTGAGAAGGTGCCCGTTAGTTCTGTAGGCGATGCGGATCCCATGCTGCTCATCATGATAGGCGTCAATCAGCATAGCCGAGAACATGAGACTGAACAGGGTGGGGGCTAGTACGCAGCCCTACTTCACTCCGTTGGTCAATGCGAATGCTTCTGCTACCGTCCCGTTGTCAGTGACGCGCGCTGTCATCCCGTCATGAAGCTGACGCACCATGTGCGTGAACCGCTCAGGACATCCAAATTTCTGCATAACTTTGCATAGTCCGTCGCAATTCACCATGTCAAAGGCTTTCGTTACATTCACGAAGGTAGTGTATAGTTAAGTTCGCATCTCCTGGCACTTGTAACTGGCGGGTGGCAAAGATCATTTCGGTTGTTCCGCGGTGTCGGCGGAAGCCACATTGGCATTCCGGAGCAGGCCCTGATCTAGGCGACCGTTCAGGCAATTAAGAAGGATACGGACGAAGATCTTCCCGGCGATGTTGAGCAACGAGATGCCTCTGTGATTATCACAGAGTTGCCGGTTCCCCTTCCGTTTGTAGAGATGGACGATGGTCGCGTCTTTGAAATCCTGAGAAACTTGTCCTTGGCGCCACATCTCGTGGAAGAGTGTTGTGAGTTCTGCCGTCAGCCGGGGCCCACTGTGCTTGTAGACTTCCGTTGGATACATGATTTGGACCCAGTTTGCTCCGTGCAACTGGAATTCGATGCCGCTTCCATTTCTTCCCCGAGGGAGCGCGTCACAACCGCGTCACAACCCTGGCTTGCCACGCTGGCATTCAACCACAATGTTGCTGACATCGTGCGCCAATCAGAGGCTTGCCCGACGGGAAAGAATTAATGGAGAGGTGCGCACACATTGGCGCGCGCTTAGTCTTAGTACGGCAGACAGACCACCCCCACACTACCCGTTTCCACAACCCGTGACACCCACTGAAGTTATAAAAGGCAGCATGACTGTTTTTGGCCAGACTTATTGCTTCCCTTCTTGGTGCTCGTCAAAGAAAGATTTCTCACAGATTTGAGATGCCGTCAGGGCTTTCTGAGGCACACAGTCGACACGCCTTTCCAGCTTTCTCTATCCTTCTTATAATCGAACGATTATTGGGTTGTCAAGTATGAAATTTGTCGAAAAAAAACGAAATTTGCTAATCTTTTATGAATGCAAGGATTAGTTTTATTCACAGTATGCACCCATATTGTCACTACACCTTTGAAATTTCACCGATAGCTTGTTCAGTCCGGTGGTGTAAAATACCGGTAATCGAGAGGCAACGATATCGTGGAAGACCTGTTTTACGGAATTGTCAGAAATAAAGTGCTTTCCTATGAAAAAAGTTACGCAAATTCCAGAAGAAGTGGTAGTTAGTGGGGGCAAGGTCTGGTAAGTATGGTGGATAATCGATAACTTCCAAATCCAACTCCTGTCGTTTTACCGCTGTGATTTGTGCAGTTTGTGGTCTGGTGTTGTCGTGCAATAGAATAGGAGTCGATCGGTGGACCAATCTAGCTTGTGTTTGCATGTTTTGGATCAACTGGTCCAGCTGATCACAGTCTACTTTGGTTGGAATCGATGATACAGGTTTCACGAAATCATAATGAACCACAACTGCACCAAATCACCATAACCCCACCATCAGCTTCTTTTGATGAATATTGCGCTTTGAGCTGTGTTTTAGTAGCTAGTCCTTGTCCATCCACTGGGCTGAACGTTTACGGTTATCGTATAGGGTACATTTCTCATGAAACATGACAACTGGTTTCAAAAATGAAAGGACTGGAAAGCAACAGCATGCAAGCTACCAGGCGTTGCTGAGCATACTTTTCATTCAGTTCACGTGGAACCAGTATATCCAACTTTTTCATTTTACCGAATTCAGCTAGAAGAGTTAATATTGTTTGCAGGCTAACATTAAACATCAACTATAATTCATGTGAACTTTGAGATGGACATGACTCGATGGCGACTTTCAGTTTGTTATTTTCAACCTTGTATTTTGGATGACCGCATGGATCATTCGTGAGTTAAAAAGTGTCAGAATGAAATTTTGCAAACCAATTTCATGCTGTCTGCTGCGTAGTAATATTAAAACAGAATACACCATTAATATTACCAGCTGTCTACGACACTGCATTTCAGCGTAAGAGCTCATATTTCGTAATAGCACGAATAAGAAAAAAAGATTTTTGATATTTCTTAAAGTGTAAGTGTTTCGGAAATAGAAAATATGTGTAATAGCTTTCTAACAAAAACAAAAGTATGTCCAAATAGGACACCAATGTGAACTACGAAACTGGAAAATTTGACCATATGCCTCACTGAAATTTCCTACGTAACCCAATTTAATATATTCATCTTTTGGGGATCTTGGGACTGAAAGCACTGCTAAATACTAAACTGACTCGGACTCCGACCCCGGGTGTTCATCCGGGGTTGGGGCAGCCCTGTTTGCTGACGGCAGATAATCCTGAAAGGGAAATTCAAGCATCTCTGTCCATGTCAATAACGTTTCCTTATCGCAGTACAACTTGCATTAGACGGTAGACAATCGTACTACACGGCCGCTCGCACCTTGTAGGTTCCCCTTCTTTATAATCATCCCTGCTGTTTTGGTGCATCAAATCACGCGCTGTGGCCGTGAAGGGGAGCAAGCTAACGATGGCAGACCAATTACTATAAAACACATGACGAGCCGTACGCTAAAGAGTTTTCTCGTTATGAAATTGTATACGCGAAGGGGTTAAAGGTAACACGCCTGGCTCCTCAGTTAGGCTACAGAAGTACTTACATAAGGGCTGGATGACACGGTGTCTAGTCGGCACACTTCTTGCAATAAAGATGAGCCAGGTGATCGACATTCCCATGCACCCTATTGGCCTTGTTAAAGGGCTGTAGGGGGATTTTAGCGATGCTACCCGTCATTGGCATGCTTGTCACCTGACCTACACAAGGTGACCTTAAAGGAAGGCATGTTACAAGCCGCCTGAAACAGCATACGGCTTCAGCTTTACCGAAACTCACACCACTTGGGATGAAACGCGTCACGGTTAATGAACATCAACTTTAACAAATATGGATAAATGGGAATCTAGGAAATGCGTAACAAATAGAATAACTATGAAAATTCGTGTATAAATACGAATATGACAAAGAGCAACCACACCTGATGACCCGTCAAATGAAATTGGTGAGGCCTGTCATTGTCTGAGGAAACAATGCTAGGAGAAGGCGAAGTTGCTTACCAGAAAAAAATTATCGCGTTGCTGACACTTCGGAGAGCTTGGTCGGCCGTCCATTTTAAAATTGTTTAATGCCAAAAGCGACCCGAATTTGAAATGGCAGGCCGAACTAGTCGGCCTTGAACATATTGATTTTCTATTCGTTCGCTGCCTCGGCCTTTTATCGATGTTTGCGGCCATTTGCATTACGCGCCCTCATCTCAATGGACGATGTTAGAAACTATGCTTATCCCCGTGTGAGTTCGTCGCAGGGTCATTTCTGCTCCGTCTTTTTAAGTTTCGTTTGGCTCTCTTGCTGGATCTTTATGTATATAGAAGCGGGCCTTTAGAAGTCACAAGAAGGTCTAGGCCTTAAGCGGACATAGCCCAAAAACCCAAATTCCAAATTACAACGATAAACTATATTTCAAACTTTGTCAAGGACGACGTTTATAACTGCCCCAGGAAGTGGTGTACGTTGTATTTAACTCACATTCTCTTTCCTTACCCACTCCGTTCCATCCGCAAATCGAAATGAAGACGTTCAGAGGTGATTGTGAACGCATTGTATGACAATATTAAACGGTCCGTCTACGCGTTTCAACACATGGTCCGGTTCCAAAGTTCATATGCATTTCTTCTCTTTCAGGAGGCGGGGTTTCTGGTCTCACGTAAGCAAGAATGTCTTAAAGGCCATTCTTCAAATTAATCACTGTGCAATATCCTCAGTCTTGAGATGGAGTGAGTCGCGCCGTCATTTGGCGTTCTTCCAAGCCAACTACTATTGCGTCGTGACAGACTTAAGTGTGTCGGGTTGATTAGAAAGAGAATGAGACTGTTTTGTCAGAAGGGTAGATTACTCCTCAGTTCGCATGCACGAACAGTCTGTCTGTGTTAACACAACTTGAAGTGAAATTGAGCGCAGTCGCTAACGTTGGGAAGAGCCTCCGTCTATGTATGGCATGCCATACACATTAAGAAGAATAGTTTAGAACTGGCAGTTGACCCAGTTCAATAAAAGCGTGCCAGTGAGATTCCCGTCTTAATCCAACCTGCCTGTGGCCCAGCCCGTTTGGAGTCAAACGATAGTAACTGGTAGTTCGAGCGTCGTAACCGACGACGTTCACCATGTGCCACAGAGTATGATGGGCGCAGGGATGGTGACTTGCGCGTGAAGTAGTGATAGTAGACTCGGGCTGCATCTATTGCACTCTCCCGCTCACTCACTTGGACCCAGTTATCATAACCAAGTCAAAACGAGTGGATACGGCATCGAGCGCAGGTGACTGACATGGCGTGAAACCTGTGCCTAGGCGTGCCACCACACCTCCCCGATGGGGGACATTTGTTATAGGTGGTCCTCCCCAATACCGCTTGTCTTACCTGCATCTGGTCTCCGTGTTGTTCCAGCACATCTACCACGTGGCTCATTGTAGGGGCAGACAAAATAGTAACCACGCGCTTCCACACAAACAGTTCTACGTGGAGTTCTATATGCTGGAAGCGAAACGCACCGTCTTACACCGCAAGCCAAACCACAGGAGATCTGTTAATTTCAATGACCGCCCTAGATGATTTCTTTTCCAGATGAGCGATGCTGGAGAAGCAAGCCGGAGACGACGAGCGCGAAGCCTGTACCACCTCGCCCTACCTCAAGAACGCACCAGAAGTAACGGAGCGCGTCGCGGTTGACCTGGAAGTGGGCATCGCCCACTGACCCGAGGTCACACTTCACGTTCAAGCCAAGCGTCGGCTTATCTGTGGCTCACTCAGCCGTCGATAATTGCATTGAACGTGATAATTGCCACTGCAGTGCCGTTAATTGATTATAGCTCAGCGCTGAAGGGAAACGTGATAACTAGGCCGCACAAATGGCTTGCCACCTGGGGGATAGCAGCCGTTATTAGCCCTCGGGTAATGTGTCGCGCACCCCCTGAACCGTCGCAAATTTGGCTTAGCTGAAAAGCTCATATAAAAGCGGTTGACAATACAAAACACTCTCTCAATCACCCAACACACGCCCTGACCACACCAGCGGCTACTTTTGTCAGAGCCGACAACCCCAGTTTCTGCACGCAATAAGTACCCCCATCTCAGTGTCATCCCTCCGGGACGTGGACTCATGGGTTGGTCAACTCATCCCCCCCCCAAGGATTGCCTCAACAAACCCTGTATAAAGAATTTGCACGTTTCTATTTTTGCGGCTTGTGAGCATGAAAGCCAGAACTCGGCCGAGGTAGAACTTTATTGGGTAAGAATGCCTGGTAGGGCCGGCTAAACAGAACACGGGAAAAGGAACCGTTCATGTTTAGGATTAAGGTGAGGGTTAGGATAAGGTCTAAGTTTGAGGTTTAGGACAGAGTTAGGGGTTAGGGTTACGAGTAGGCTAAAGGTAAGGTTATTATCGTGCTAACTGTAGGGTCTAGGCTTAGGGTAATGTTAGGGTGAGGTGGTTCCTATTCCCGCGTCCATACAAGACATTAATATCCTTTCTTATTATCATTATTAATAACCCGAATTGCGAGCTGTAATTCCACAATTCCCTGTCTACTTATTTTGTCTTTCATTTAACTGTGCACAACTATTCATGAGCGCAACGACAGTTCCTTATTCAGATATAACGAGACCCAATTGGAGTTTCCACGAGGAAAGGGTCGAAATGTTGTGGTTGAGAAACTGCCTCGACGTTAACCGTCGCCGCTGGCCAGGTCAAGAGGCTCTCGGTGCGGCAGTGGTACAGTTGGGTGGTTATTTTTTGTTTACCCGAATGTCAGGCGTTACGTGCTCTAGGGCAGGCTGAAGAGGCATGAATTTGGTGGATCAACGCGACCAAGTTCTGTTTTTGCTTAACAGGCTTAATCCTGTGTGGCAACTGACCTGGCAAATACCAGTTTTCAAAATGAGGTTTACTTAGCCCGATTCGGCAGAGATAAAGTACTCGCGAGAACCCGTCTCGGTAAGAGTTTTCACGGTTCGCACTGCGTGAGATAAAGGCTGGTTCTGCAGATAGGTCCAGTCACAGATCCATAATTCAGACCCTCAGGTGAGCAGTTGCCAGCTTGTGTGCACGACCAAATTAACATTCGACCGTGTTTGTGGCCAAAAGACGGTGTGGCACTAAAGCTGAACTGCTGGACCTAATTTTCGGTCGATAACTTGGCTTGCCCGATAAGGCATGGATGCGTCCCTCATAAGCCCTCGTCAGTCGTAGGAACCGGTGCATGGGGTTGGGACATAGTGCACAAAACACTTGCCCAAGTATGGTAAGTAGGCACTCACCGATCGGTTACAGGACTCACTCGTGCCGTTGTGCCTTGGGGCTCACTCTCGAGCCCCGCCAGCAGCCGTACGGCGGCTAATGATATAGACCGAATAAAATGACCGACAAAGACAAGCGAGACTGGAATGGCCAGTGACGCAGTGGGTAGAGCGTTGCACTTCTAATCAACGGGTCGCGATTTCGAGCCCCGAGCGCCGAAGTGCCTGGGGTTGGGCATGGCTGACTGATGACGACTTGTAAGCCAGAAATGGCTATTCTACACTCCTCTGTCTTTGTCAGTCATGTTAACTCGCCCAAGTATAATGCTGACTCCCTTTTTGTTCCAGTGCAGCGAAGGTGGGCGCCCACGTGAGCGGGTAACACTCCTTTGGTTAACTTCCAAAAACAATTACAACCTTTCTCTACCATATCTCTTTCGGTAAAAAAAAACGGAACTCACAGATCGCGGCCCAAATACCCATATAAGCTTTTGGTCTGTGCCTATAAACCCTAGTTCAGACTGATTTACTCAAAGTTAGCGATTAAGTTCTGGCGAACTATTAAATCTCACTACACTGCCTCCCAACCTCGGTCTTGTTGGCCCTGTCCTGTCATCGGTAGATTAAGCACAGGTCTTATCTGTTGCCGGAATTAGTTATATGTTCCTCTTCCGACGAACAGGAGAAAAGGATCAAGCCCCACATAATACAGGTGGTATTGAGCTAAATTACAGTAAGATGCCTATTCCCGTGTCATAACCGGACCATAACACAAAACTTGACCGTAAATGTAACCTGCACGCCTACCCTAAAGCTTTTCCTAACCTTAAACGTAACGTCAATCTCCTTCGAATTTAGTGTCATGTCATGTGCATTGCGGGCGTTCTTGTTCCCCATACTGTCGGACTAAACTAAATTGGTGTTCCGCTTCTCCTTGGACCGCCCGCATAAGCTGACAAAGTATGTGCTCATGACTCGATGGTAGAGCGTCTACTCAACAGCCAACCGAACACTGTTTCAAACCTCAGGCCTTCTTTGTTCTCGGTTGAGGAAGGGTTGACGACAGCAAATCAGCTAGGGAAGGCAGCAACACTTTCGACCACCGGGAGGGTGTTGCAATCCTACCAGGTAACTACCGCCTCCCACCTGAAATTAAGCCCCAGAACGGCAACCCCAAACACCAATCCAACGCCACTGTTGCCTAATGCTTATACTGTTTGCTAACAAACAATATCATTTCATGTTAACGAGGATATTTTAAACTGCACATTTTCTACTGACCTCCGAATTTTTTTAAGAATTGCACCTTGTCCATATACTTATACATCATTATGATACGAATTTGTACAATTTCAATATAAGTAAATTCCCACTATGCTGCCGCATAAAATTACCATGATTTCCTTTTTCTGCGACTTGCTGGCGTACGCTACTATCAAGTAAATAAGTAAGCTGAGCATACATTCAAATGCACCAGTTTCGTGGTAGATAGCCGAAATTCCGCTACATAGCTGTGGTCTAGGTAAGTGAACATAATTAAACTGCTGTTGAAACTATCATTTCCGAGAATAACAACCAAGTGCAGACCTCTACCAAACGAACGCAGGTAGCTACCAGATCAGCATAGATTTCAGGGGGAGAGGGGGCGTTGGATATTCTACAGTCTTGCCGAAATAATATTATATAACAACAGAATTCCGAGAATTTGTGACAGTGATGAGGACGGAGGGGTGATCGCTGGAACAGAAGTTTTATTTTTCCTGTTATTCCAGCATCACAGTCCGTGTCAGATAAAGTTAGTGAGTCGCACAAGTATTGGAATATTTATAGGATACAGTTCCTGTGCCACTGCGTGCCTATCAAACTTGACAGCTTCCGCATCTTATACTGGGCCTGGTGCAGTTGTGGGCAAAAAGGCCGTGTCCGAGAAACTAAAAGGCTACTATGGACGCGGATGGCCGAGCACACAACATCAGCTAGGAACAACGACCCCAGTTCCGAAATCGCAGCTCATTCGACGGGATCTGGTAAGACATTGTTTTCACAAGTAGATAAAAGCCACTGACATCGCATGTCTGAGGCAGCCACTCAAGGTCATTTACACAATAAACCCTTCATTCAGAAGAAAAAGACAGAAGAAGAAGGAGAAGAAGAAGAAGAAGGAAAATAAGAAGAGGCAATCACTGGAACATAGTGTTTATTGGCTTGGCATTTTGGATTATCTCTCGCCCCATCCTCAGAGACAGTTGCAGAAAAGGGTACTTGGAGCACAAGTTGCGCAGTATTTATAGGGCGTGGTGGCCAGGCAACCACAGGCCTACTATCGCTGGCAGTCCCCGTGTTCGTAGTTGATGCAATGATTGCTTCGTATTCCGCAACGGAGTCGTTAATGGCCGCAATTGTATAACCTTTGACGATTCATGGCATGGCGATTACTCGGCAATTTGGCTCGCTGTCACCGGGACTACTGGTCACCCACATCTTCCCCGGGCGGCTAGCAATTTTGCCCAGACAAAATTACAACACAGAATATGGAACCGCGAGATCATTGCGCTTATTACTCGACAGCGGGCCAGAGAACCATGACTCAAGCAGTTTATGGCTCACGCAGTTGTCAGCCCTTGTGCGAATTTCGGACTCGTCAAACTGGCATGTGTAGCCGGGTCCCGTCGCATGAGCCGTGAATTGGGAGTTAGTGTCTTTCCTCCTCACTGCTGCCGCGTGCTCGGCCATTCGCGTGCGGAGTATTCTCCCAGTTTCTCCGAGGTAGTTGTTTTGTCAGCAACTGCACCAGATTCGGTAACTGACTCCAGACGTTTCTTGCCGTGGTAGTGGGTCTTTTGGCCTCATTCAAGTGTCTTCAATCTTATTCGGCTAAACAGGACCTGACTCGATGATTGTGGCCCTTCAAAAAACAACCATTGCCATGACAGCCACATGATCTCATTCCGACAAATTGGCAACCCATAGAGAGCACTGTATTGTAGTTTTAGTGGACGCCTCCTTGGGACAGACTTCACCACCGCTTATAACCTGGTAATCTGGCCTCCATAGTTATGTAAAAATTATCCGCTTAAGACTTTTTTCATTTGAGATGTCTCGCCAACCGACTGCCCTGGACATGGATTCAACCTGACTCTTTCGACAGATCTCTGCAAAGTTTGCAAGCCTCACCTCTCCTGATTTCCATGCCGGCACCCTTGCTGTATGCGAGGCACGTATAGGACATATGATGCACCAGATGGTTTATACAACAGTCCAGGAACATTTACACACCGTCTCCAAGGCCGATACTGGAATTTCCGCCTCTGCGGGGACCACATGCTACTGAAGTGCCTAACTATTACTCATGAACCACCTTTCATGTTCTCTACCGTGGTCAAACTCCCCTCCCCTCACGACCCCCTCTCTTATGACTGCGTACAGGGAACATCCTTAAGCTCACAATTAAATAGCCAGTACTATATTTTCCATTCCTCACGTCCGCATCAAGCCTGTCTTCTTAGCCTTGTCTCTTAGGTTTGGATGAATCCTTCGCTGTCACTCCCTGTCGCTTTCGGCCTCGGCCGGGGGGAGGGTGGGTACTGGGACTGCACATGCATAAGCTCTTATCTGCTGCAATTAACTGCATTCTCAGACCGGCCTTCCAGCAGGCTGCAGAACCGCACATTTCCAGACCACCAGCACGTTACAGGTAACTTGCGGTACGCACAGGTTTGGCAGTGAGTGGGTGTAAAGTTCCGTATGTCGGATGAATAGATCACAGACTTAGCGCAGTCCTTGCGCTAACAAAATACGAGTTATGCTGCATGCCGGTATAATCACCCGAGAAAGTTGTGGTCATTCAACGAAGACAATGTCATTATTTAGCTGTGACCCTGAAGCGTAAGTTTGGAGTGACTTATGCGGCGATGTGCTTGAAAAGCACCACTATAGGAGGCAATAATCTGCGCCGGTTCTGTGTTTGAGATAGTGCCAGGAAGATTGTGTGCATGGAGAGTTAACGGTTAAGGAGTTGTTTTAGCAATGCCTCACTCAAGGACTGAGGTGGTCGAATAAGGTATAGTCTTTTTTATCCGGGAACTGACGTCGAACAGAACAAGGGTATAGTAGAGGTCAGGATTTTACCGCTTATCGGGGACATTACATGGTTTATCTTCGGGGGACGAGGATGTCCCGCTGCGTTGGACAAACTGTTTAGATCTCTGAAGTATAGACCGTAAACCAACCACACCCTCTGTACAGTGATGTCCATAACTCGGTTTTTGTTAAAGACTTATGTGGTCGTCGTAGGTTTAATAACTTTAACCACCCCGTGCTTCGGTAAGCGTTACCAGCGTCGTCCCATGGAAGCAGAGGCGGGCGAGGCAAATAAGGTTTCACGAGGTGTTTCGAAACGCCACAACAAACAGCAGTGCTGTGGTCGCAGCACGTTAAGGACCAAAAGCGAACTGATCTGCTGGTAAAAAAGTAATTCAACCCTTTTGATCGCATTTCCGTAGTTGAATGTAGGGAGGGAGGATTTACGTCATATGGACGATTTCCCTAGTCTGCGCGAGCATGAACGGCCTGGGGTAAGCGATAACGAAATAGACAACATTCGTTCCTCTCCGCTATTTTTAGGCGTCCATAAACATAGACATTGAGCTAGAGAGAGAGCCACGACGGAAATCCGATGCTGCGGGGAAATGACCTATAATTTAAAAATGACGCGTCACTCGGCATGATAGCTAATTTAACAATATTTGTACTTACACGAATGCATTTTAGAGGTTAAAGGGGCGTTTTTGGTAGGGATTACTTACATGACCCCAAGCAGGGACCGGGGAATAGGAGAGAGAGAGAGAGAGAGAGAGAGAGAGAGAGAGAGAGAGAGAGAGAGAGAGAGAGAGAGAGAGAGAGAGAGAGAGAGAGAGAGAGAGAGAGAGAGAGAGAGAGAGAGAGAGAGAGAGAGAGAGAGAGAGAGAGAGAGAGAGAGAGAGAGAGAGAGAGAGAGAGAGAGAGAGAGAGAGAGAGAGAGAGAGAGAGAGAGAGAGAGAGAGAGAGAGAGAGAGAGAGAGAGAGAGAGAGAGAGAGAGAGGCCACATGGAAATCCGATGCTGCGCAGGGAAATGACCTATAATTTAAAAATGACGCGTCACTCGGCATGATAGCTAATTTAACAATATTTGTACTTACACGAATGCATTTAGAGGTTAAGGGGCGTTTTTGGTAAGGATTACTTACATGACCCCAAGAAGGACCCGGGAATAGGAATGCCCTGACCAAGTGATGAAGGTAGCCCTGCGCATAATTCCAGGAGAGATGATTATACCCGTCTCGTAACCCTAACATTAACCTTAACATAAACCAAACCGTAGCCCTAATATTCACCCTAACACTACAGTTGAAACTACTCCTAAACCTAGCCATAATCGTAACCTTAATTCTAACCCTACTTTCGCTGGAATTTGGCGCAAAGCCACCTGTATTGCGCACGGTTCCTGTTCTCATGTCCTGTTTAGGGGGCCGTATAAGCAATCATAACCCAGTTTTGTGTTGCAAATGTTGTCTAGGGGCTGTGATCGACGAATCATACAGCATACAATGCTTTTGTTCAAAGTTCTGACGCTTTAATTTCATATAAGTTCACTGTGAAAGCTAACTTATGCGCTGACCTTCAAGTCCGTTCGATTGCCTTGCCTGCAGACAACCCCACGCACACACACACACATCCCGACGAAGCCACCCACGCCCTGTGTGTCGCAGCACACGAGTTTGTTTCCGCAAACCTAAAACGGAGACGGACCGCCCAGGCACGCCCCCTCTATACCCTCCTTCGCTGTCCCGCTCTCTATCTCTGTCATGACTTACACGGTCAGCACACACGCCCTGGTACTGTCAGGGGCCACTGATGCCTGAGATGGCAGCCAAGAATTCAGTGCGTAACAAATGTCGAATTTCGGTATCCTCCCTGTCTTTTCCTTTTACTTAAGATCTGAAGGCAGGATTGCGGTGTTTAACGTACACCTCTCACAGCATACAAGGCCATGAGCAGATCCCAGCCAGTACGACCCCATAGATCAGGTTCCGAGTGGGAGAAAATGCCTGTCCGTCAAGGGAGAATGGTTTCCTGTACAGATTGGATGAACAAGTATATGTTGCTGGCGTGGGTTAACGGCTGGATTTAAGTGCAAGTACGGCGTCCGTGTGAGGTGGGTGAGAGCGTATACGTTTCCGCTTTGTGCGTACGTACAGGCATGCACCAGACAGAGACATGTAATGTTACAGTAGATGCCGGAAGTAGGGTCACTTCGCGCCCACTGCCGTGGCTGCTAAAAGCCCTAACTAAAGGTAAAGAGACTACAAAAAGTACGCAGTCAGCAGTGTTATCGACACCTAGAAAATACACCGAAATGTCTATTTGTCGCTTAACTAACGAACCTACGTATTCCGCTCCTTCAGTTAGACGATACCGAAGGTGACTAAGTAGTACCGATAACAGTCGACAGACGCTGATTCAGTGTCTCAAACAGAAAACCATCTGAGTCACTACATAGTTGCAGTTTCCCACCGGGGTTTGCGGTTTGGCTGTCTGATAGCCGCAAGTAAATCAGACACGGTCGCTTTGGTGTCCGTTATTTTATTTTTCAATGAAAATTTTTATTATTGATTGCTCGCCTCGATAAAAGCATAGGCGTAGGCCACAGACGGCGGCTCATATTTTATATCCCGTCTTGAAATCAGACTACGTCGGTGACCGTTTCCTCCACTCGGGATGCTTGGAAGTCCGAAAAACCTAAAGGCTACAATAGTGATATAGCAGCAAATCAAGTAATCGTACTTGGGTAGGAAATTCGTGGCTGAGACCCACAAGACCGACCGAACTACGGTACGAGGAGTTCGGGTCTGGTTTCGCACAATAGATAAGGGTGGAGGAGACAAAGACAAATAAACCGCAGTATTCCAGTTTACACTTCTGTTCGTAGACACAAGAACTGGCCTAAACTCTATCAAGTGAATGATGGCAAGATGGCTCATGAGAACTGCAATTCAGCGAATAGCGTACTAAATCGGGAAAAATTGTGATTGTTAGACTCGGTGTCCAATCGAAGGACTCTACATTCACCTACTTAAGCCAAAAAATAATGTGGATGTAGTCCTCGCCGATCTGGTCTGAGCGCGATGTAGACTACTCGTGATACCCTTTTCCTGCACACTAGACCGGAACTCCAAGGCAACTCGAAATGCCTGCATTTTGTCGGGACGAATTTGACCAGCTCGGTAAATGCCACTCCTCAGTACTGTGAATTGAGGACTGTAGAGGGAGACACATTAATTTGAGTAAGTTAAGAAGGACTTTTTACGTCAGTACACAACGATGCGGCATTGGTGAGGGATCTGCACGGCCATTCTGAGAAAAATGCCTACAGATTCCTCTTCAGTTTAACAGCTTAAACGGTTAGCTTATTACTGCCGAAATCCCTCTACTTAAACGCACTTACCTTTACCGATCTTTCCGAACTGCTTGTAGACCTGCAAAGTAAGGTCACTAAAGGCTGCGTGACCTGACTGGACTACGATTGTCATTTGCACACTGTGCTAGGTACCTACTGCAAACTCCTTACAGCATCTTGTCAATCGATGGCGCTGCCTACGCGATGCAAGTGAAACCAACAACCATCATACTGGCATTCATTTCAGAAGTGACGTAGTACCCCAACAATATGTTTTTGTAAATTTTGTTCTCGCTCTCAAAGGTCGGAGCGTTTTTTATGAAAAGCAGAGAAAATAGTTGATGTGAAGCCTCCACCCATCATTCCATCACGCCAACCTTCAGCTAAGGGATATTTTAAAGGCTATGACATGCAGTAAGCAGAAAGAAAGTAGAATGCATATTCTATCTGATCGTATGTTTTGCACCGAAACGAATAAGTCAATCAGTCTGTAGAATACTAACGAGGTCTGGCATGTCTGGGGATACCAAACCAATAAGTTATCGACTTCCGAGTGGACTACGAATTCTGCCGTTTAAGGACAAAGTATGGTTGACTGTAACAAATGTATTGTAATTTCTTTATTGAGGGCGCTCTTACCCGATAGGTTCAAGGGCCTTTCTTTCATCAGCAAACTTGACAATTATATGTTTATTATGTACAGGAAAGAATATGCTAACTATAACAACTATGAAATGCTTGAATCTATTGCAACGCACTATTGATTGTAACCTGGAAGGCTGCCAAATGACGGGATACCTGGATCCTATTCTGGGCTAAGGATCAGGCTTCAATGGTTCATTCTTATTGTGGCATGCATGGCACTCTCACTTCTGTGAGATTCCAACCGCACTTCGGATAGCCTGGTTCATCGGTATTGGGGGCCAGGTCATGTGTTTCACACGTAGCCGGGTCGTTTAGTTTCGTCGAGCCCTGCACCCACACCCCTCTCCTGTTGTCTCGACACTGTCATGCCATCGAAGCAAGGTGTGTGAGGGACGCGAGGGTATGATAGATTCCGCGAAAGCCTGACTCACTTTAAACTGATTCCCGCGCAATTTAGCGGCACTGCGTCCGTTGCGTGGATCACAGAATGAACATAGTCGCTTGAGACAATTGAAATTTCGCGGTAACTAGTTCGCAACTGAATATGCCCTCCAGCGTATGAAGGAGAAAATAACCCACATAAAACAATCCCATAACTTGACCCATAACTTGACACAAACTCTTATGTACCATAAATACAGCTTGATTTAAACTAGGATTTGTTGCAGAGGCAAACGGTGGGGTGCTCCCGACAGAGTTTTCGCAGCCA
>WEDG01000318.1:0-10000 GCA_017591395.1 Schistocephalus solidus | reverse complement strand
TTCCTCGTCCTAAAACAACCAATCAGGCTGTAGGTACTTCTGAATTTCTAGCTGCTTAACTGAGCCGTACAACTCAGCTTTTGAGGATTTCCTTCATACACGCATCCACTCGTTCGCATTGCACGTTTTAAGGTAGGAATTTCGCATATGTCCCCCTCCCACCCTCACCCCCCGGTAGGATATTGGAACGGGGACCGCCCGCAATACAGGTGGCTTTGGGGTAAATTTCAGGGGAAATAAGGGTTATGTTTACGTTCAGGACTAAGTTTAAGGATAGCATTAGGATAAGGGGTAGCTTTAAGATGAGAGTTACAGTTAAGGTTAAGGCAAGGGTTAGTGTTAGGTTTAGGACATGGGGGTGTTCGAACTTTTTTTAAATGCCCGGTGTCACAAGTTATAAGTTGAGGCCCAGATTGGACAAGATCCCCTTCCCCCAGTCCCACTTTGAAGATCCAACTGGTCATCTTATTGTGCGTAGTTCCCTAAAGTAGGTTGCTTTTATAACCCAGGGCCCAACTGAAACTGTCGGCAACACACAGTCCAACCAAGGCCCGGTGAACCTGAGATTTGAATTCCAGCTCAATTAGCCATCAATCTGGATGCCCAAACATTGCCCATGAACTCAGACTATGTTTGTTGTCATCTTAAGTATAAAAAACGTTCTTAGCGTGCCAACTTAGTACAAAAATAAAACTCTCATGTGTTCGCGTGCGCAAGGGATCAGATCTCCCGACACTGCCTGCCAGGTAACCTGGTTGCTGAATCTGGTAAACTGGAGTGATGTAACATTGTACCGTGGATCGATAAGAAAGCATAATTCAGCCTCAAGTAAATGCAGGTGGGCAGTCGTCAGTACCTGGCCTGGTGAAGAGCCATCTGCATGACCGAAGTAGAAACGCACAACAGCACACAAGCCATAGTGACAGGGGAGCGGAATTTAGTGGCATACACAGGTTTTTGTTACATTACATCAAATGTTCACCTATTGGTCGCCGGAAGGTTTTTTCAGCAAACTTATTACGTCAGTCATAACCACCATGAATGCTGCGGCACGTGGTGTCGTGGGTAAGGCACCTGACCTGACATTTAGGGCCTGCAACAAGATCTTCGGTGCAACACTACCGGGTTCTATTGTGGGCATAACTCGAGCATATTATTTACATGGCCAAACTGGTAGCTTTCGGACATCGAAACATCTCAAGCACAAATTAGTCCATCCATGAGCGGGCTTTGAACGAAGGTTATTAGCGGGCTTTTGAAATTGAGCCGCCATCTTTTCTGCTCTACATTCGCATGTGAATCTTATATGCACGTCGATTGACCTATTACACCCATTATATACCGAATTTTATCCGAACAACAAAAATGAGGTCATCAGCGCACGACCGTTTTGAAAGAAGTCCAATTTCGTCGATATTTTGAGACGGAATTAAGGACGATTCTTCATGATGTCAAAATATGCATTCTTCGGCCATTCATTTGGGATCTTCCGGTGCTGTGTGATTTATGTGCCCAACCTTATTCACGGTGAATGGAGGACATTTTTTTGCTGAAAGTTTTGGAATTTTAATTTCAAAATAAAGCGCAGCTCACTCTCTCTCTCTCTCTCTCTCTCTCTCTCTCTCTCTCTCTCTCTCTCTCTCTCTCTCTCTCTCTCTCTCTCTCTCTCTCTCTCTCTCTCTCTCTCTCTCTCTCTCTCTCTCTCTCTCTCTCTCTCTCTCTCTCTCTCTCTCTCTCTCTCTCTCTCTCTCTCTCTCTCTCTCTCTCTCTCTCTCTCTCTCTCTCTCTCTCTCTCTCTCTCTCTCTCTATCTCTCTCTATACTCTCTCTATATCTCTCTCTCTCTCTCTCTCTCTCTATATCTCTCTCTCTATATCTATATCTCTCTCTCTCTATATATATCAGATATCGAGCAAGAAACTCTGTTACTTGTGGTTAGTAATCGTAGAAGGACACAAAGTAAAATATTTCACCGTTCAGATTGCATGAAGGAACGTGATCATTCCGTTTTCTTTTGCGGTATTATCTAAAAGCATCTCAGCCTCTCTCAGCCAGGTACAATCTCCCTGGTGCTGCGGTCTGATTGACTCGTTGCGACACAGACAGAAAATGACCATTATCGTTTCTTCATTTAAAACGCTACTGAAATAAATTAATTAACAACTCAAAAGATGATTTAGCGATCATACGCGCTGCTTTCGATAACTTCTCTTCTCTTCGATAACTTCTCTTCTCTTCGATAACTTCTCTTAGTATAAATTTAAAACTCGTAATCGATAATGTTCGCCTGTTTGTCCATGTGTGTTATGTAAGAGGTATGCATAAGGGAAGGATACTAAGAGACAGCGTGTTACGCGGCAATGAATGTTTGGTAGAGCCGTTTTAGGGGAAGCGGAGGACAGCGATAGTGCATGCAGTTAATCGACCGTTGGCCAAGCTAAGCGGGGAGCTTGTACGAGGCTCTTTGGTGTGCACAAGACTGGCTTCTTCAACCTGATGACAGTCACTTCTTCTGTTTCACATTGGAAGTGGAAGGAGCAGGTTCAAACCTTTCTTAGACTTCCTTCTAAGCAGAAGACCCGACGATAGCGCCCGAAGGAGAGTTATATAAAGAAAACCTGGTCTGGGCAATATACGGACTTTGGCAGTTTCATAACTTTCCAACACATACGCAATCTAGTCCATTGCTTAGTGCAAAGGGCTAGAAATATTTCCTTGGCAAATAGTATTGAGGAGGAGCTTGGGAAGATCCAGAACCTACTTCGAGAGAACGAGTACCCTAATCGGTTTATTACAAAGCATCTTGTTCCAAGACCAGTGAAACCTGCCACACTTACTGTGGAAAAGAAAAATCTTTTCCTCAGCGTACCCTTTCAAGGGGATGTGACTAGTGAACTCCTGAAAAGACGCCTAAACCAAACCGTTACACAAACGTTCCCGGCAGCGAGACTTCAGATAGTGTTCTTAACTAACCCTCTTTTACGAGGCGAAGGTAAGGATAGGTTGCCGGTTCAAACCACCTCCATATGCGTTTACTCATTTATTTGCTCCTGTGGAGCAGGTTATATTGGTCGCACGAGTCGGTGCCTATCCAAAAGAATAAAAGAACACCTCCCAGCATGGCTGAGCAAAGGGGACCCCAAGAGCATAAAAAGCGTCATCCTTGCACATCTTGTTGACACCGGGCCTAGTGTGGACCCCAGCGAAGCTTTCCGTGTAATTTAATTACTAGCAGCAGCAGAAGTGACTGCCATTAGGTTGAAGAAGCCGGTCTTGTGCGCATAAAAGAACCTCGTATAAGCTGCGCGCTTAGCATGGCCAACGGTCGCCTAACTGCATGCATTCCTCCGCGCCATCTCTTTCATCCCCTTCCTCTAGAACGGCTCTACCAAACGCTCATTGGTGCCTAACACACTGTCTCTTAACATCCTTCCCCTACGCATACCTGTTACATAACCTACACAAACTGACGAACATTATCGATTTCATGTTTTAAATTTCTATTAGGTTCCAGCGTTCCCTATAACTGTACTGGCCTGAACAGAAGTTATCGAAAGCAGCGCGTATGCTCGCCAAATCGTATTTTGAATCTTTTAATGGAATTTTCGCAACTTAAATTAACGACTATTTCGCTCATGGATAAATATTGAGACGAATGGTGTGCTAGGGACTTGGCGACCACGTTGCCTGACATTGTTTCATGCAATCGTGTTTTTTGAGAAAATTAGCTTTTTCTTCAATCAGTAAATTCAGTACAGCCCGTCCATAGAGGTAAACTCCAAAGGTGCATCTTGGTTTAAAAATTGAGATAAGGCTTCCTTGTTTTTTTGCTAAATTTGAAGCTCTTTTTTCTCGGGTATGGAGTTGAAACGGATGTATGCAGCAGGAGCTATTAGTTCCAACAAATTTCGCGACGGTTTCTCAACTGCAACCCGTCTTCGCTGTATTCAAAAATACAGCAACCCCTTATGGCCAAAAGTGATGGAACATTCAGTTCCAAAAAAGCCCGTTATGATATCCTTACCCTTTAAGGGTGACAACATTTTTAATACAATCAAAGAACGGTTGCGCTGCACCACAGAAAGATCATACAATGCATTTGAGCTCGTCTTTATCAGTTCTACTAGATGTCTTCCAATTGTACACCAGCCGAAAATATCTTTATGAATTCACGTGAACTTGCTGATGCAAGTACATTAGGCGAACGCAAAGGCAATTGGCGACCAGGGCCGCTGAGCATTTGCCTACCTGGCTTTTTAAACAAGAAAATAAAGTACCACGGTCTTCGATGAGTAAACATCTATTGGTCAGCGATCAATCTCTTGATCTCAAAACAGCTTTCCGAGTACTTGTTCGGGCATGAAAACTCGGGCTTTGCGCTACTTGGAAGCAGCGTATATACGTAGGGAGAAACCCGACCTTTGCAAGCAACTAGACCACGTGGTAAATCTACAAGTGCCCTGGTAATTTTCACCTTTAGATTTCTCGTGACTGCGAGTTGTGTCAACGCCTACCTCATCTTTTCTTTCCCATCGGAAGTTTTAAGCTACCGTCTTTGACCTGATCATTCTTTACGTTGAACTCCAACCCTTGCTGTTTTGCATTGACATTCTGTAAAAATTCAAATTGCTGTCTACTTCCATTCGTTGTTGGAACCAATCAATCCTGCTACATACGCCTGTTTCTAATTTTTTTTCTAAGGTTACTTTTGAAGATTTAAATTTCATTTAAGTTGTTTGATGGTTCACAGAATAGAACTGTCTTTTATTCTTCTTTGAGTTAAAACTGAAACTGCAAGTAAAAAATACTCACAGAGAACTATTAAAATCAGCTCTAGGCTAGGCCGAAATGGTTATTTCTAGCTTATTTACCTTAGTCATTAGCCAGCTTCACACTAAAGTCCGATTAGCAGTTCGACACAGTAGAGCTAAACGGAGCGACCAAGTTCCGTCCTACAAGCAGGAGCGATCTACGAACTCTAATCTCACGAAGTACTCGCTTAAATCTAATGGAAAATTCTGTCACAAAAACTAGATTTTATAAGTGTTACCACTAATTGTCAGAAGCATTTGGAGTCCCGAGTAATACTGCATTTCTGGTAGTTGGGCGAATGAATACTTCGCTGAGAAGATCGCGATGCGGTCACCTCCAGTAAAAGGATACTCTTCGTGCATAGAAGTGCAATTATTGAAAGTCACTTGGCAGTTCTATTCACGTTTAGTCTATATTTTCGGTTATCAGCTTATTTTAATTGATGAGATGCTTTCATCACTGAAATCTTAGAATTACATTCATAGTTCCACTCTAAGGGTCAAGAAAGTGGAGCTTCATGCACTTTTGGTGTACGCAGGGAAAACATACCTTACCAGCCGAAATGCAAAAATTCTGCTCAGTACGCAGGTTATATCATTAATATTATTTATCCAGTGCTTAACTGTACGCGTTCGGTTCAAAATGTAAAAGCCAGGATAAATTACCCTGAGTAAAGTTATTGACTTTTGCTTGTGTGGGTCTGCATATCCAGTTACATACACTCCAAATACGTTAGACGACCACTAAAAGCTCGGGTGTTCTCTGAAATTAAAAGTGCTGCCATCTGAGTTAGCTTCTTAATGGTTATGTGCTCACGATGCACTGAAACTGTCTCATAAAGTAAATACGGTTGATAAGAACAAGATACTAGTTATGACCTCAAATAAACATTGGAAGGAACAGGGCTGTATGAATATGGTTTGCCAGTTCGCTTTTGCATATACGATATGTTTCTAATAGAGGCGAAGAGGCAAGTTCCAGGAAGAAGTCGCGAGGAAGGAGACACAATCACTGGAACAAGAGCTTTATTAGCCTGACGTTTCGGATTCTCACTCGAATGCATAATCACAGACAAAGTCAGATAAGGGTATTGGATCGCCCAGGTTTTGCAGTATTTATAGGATGTAGTGGCTAGGTCACTGCATGCGTCTCACCAAATGCATCGCAGATAGTTGCAGGTGGCGGTGATGGTCGTGGTCATAGTTCCCACATCGCCTGTATGATGGAGTCGGCGTGTTGAGGGCGTTGGAGAGGGGGGTGGAGGAGGAGGGGGTGAGGAGGGGAGAGGGAGGGGGAGGGATTGGATGTGAGCGTTGTCTGTACGCCAAATACACGGAATGCGTGTGACAGTTCTCATATCCAGGATTGAACGAAGGGGTAGCGCTTGTCTGTGCATTTTTTGGTAGGCCGTAAATTCTGGGTATCGTTGTGCCCACGGGTCTTAGTACTTCTTTGGGGAGATCTTTGAGCCCTTTTGTCAACTAATCTTCAATGGCCTCGGTCTGATCCCGGTCATTATGGGAGTCCGATAATGATACCCAGAATGTAAGGTCTTCCAAAAATCCACAGACAAGGGCTTCCCCTTCGTCCAATCCCGGATATGAGAAATTCACCCTATAATGCTATTGAAAAGTTTCTGGTGGAAAAGTTAAAACCGGTACAAAGTTGCCTGTATCCGCGAACTTTAAAAGACACCTTTGGAATTTTGTTGAAGCAATCAAGAATACTAACGTGGACGGATGGAATATGCTGTCATTAAATGTATCCTCACTGTTTACCGACATGCCCGTTGCAGAAACCATACACTTCCTATGCTAATTTAAACGGGAAACGATCTACCAGATAGACATAACAGTGGAGACCTTAAAAGAACTACTAACGCGGTGCACACAGAACGTCAAGTTTCTCTACAACGATCAACTCTACAGGCAAATAGACAGGGAGGAAATGTGTTCGCTGTCCGGACCATTTCTCGCAAACGTCCTCATGGACAAGGTAGAGCAAACATGTCTCAAGGATACTATCAATGACGTTGATTTCCATGCTCGATACGTAGACGATATTTTTTTGCCTGACAAGCAGTACCACCGATATCGATGGACTAGTTCAAACGTTTAGCAGGGCACATCCCGCAATAAAGTTTTATGTAGAGACCGAGGCAAACAAAGAAATCAGGTTCTTCGATTTTCTTACGCACAGACAAGATGGGTCTATTCAACGTAAGATATTCCGAAAGAAAAGCTGGACGGGTCAATATATTAATATCCAAAGTTTTGTTCCACGGTTGGCGACCAGAGTGCGACGCATCTGCTCTCCTGAAACGGGTGACGCAGAGCTCCAGCAGCTACGGAATACACTCCGCGAAAACGATTATCCGCAGAGGTACACCCTCCGGAATATTAAGGAACGTATGACAAAGCCTACCGTTGCCACTGCTCGATACGTAGACGATATTTTTTGCCTGACAAGCAGTACCACCGATATCGATGGGCTTAAAAAGGCACACCCCTCACTGCAGGTTTCTGCGGAGACTGAGGTGAGCAACGAAATTGCGTTCCTCGACGTTTTTATGCACAGACAAGAAGATGGGTCTATCCAACGTAGGCTATTCCGAACGAAAACCTGGACAGGACAATATATTAATTTTCGCAGCTTTGTGCCCTTTATTCTAAAACAAATTTATTCCACGGGATTGGCAACTGAAGTGCAGCGCATCTGCTCTCCTGAAACGGTTGACGAAGAGCTCCAGCAGCTGCAGGACACGACAGTTCGATCGTCGTAGTCCGATGACTTATAAGACAGCATTTTCTAGGAGACGCAACTAGCGAATTGGTAAGATGACGTCTAAGGACGGGGGTGAAGACGGACTGACGTTGCAGGCCACACTGATGTGTATTTATTCATTTACCTGCTCCTCTGGATTGGGGTACATTGGCCGAGGACGAGGCATCTGGAGGATATAGAACGCGAACACTTGGCTAGGTAAAGGAGAACACGATGATACGCGCAGTCTGTCATTCTTGGCCGACTCGCAGTGGTAATAGCACGCCGCCTGCACGCCCTAACAACGATCACACGCATTCTACGTGTTTGACGTACAGAAACCGCACAACATGAATCCCATCCCCACCCCCCCTACGCTCCCCGCTTTAACGTACGCAAAACACTGACTCCGTCATGCAGGTGGCATGGATATGATAATTATGACTAACCACCACGACAGTTCGACCGTCGATTTCGACGAGGTCTACCGTATGCTTCACACCAGGTGGTGCAGGGACGGTGACTTGCGCCTGAATTAGATTTAAGTGATAGTAGCCTTTCGCTGCAGCTACCGCACTATCTCCTCCTCCCCCATCTGAGCCCGGTGTCAAGACAGATTGCTTATAGGGAGGAAAATGCGCTGAGCTGTTGACCTTACTCTCTCCCCCACCCCCAAAATCAGACCACCATCCGAGCCAGTCAGTTGTCTGATGTGGGAGTGGGCGCATTGGCTGACGGGTCGGCGTACCCGTCTTCGCGTGCCACAGCACGACCTGGCCCCCATAACGCACACACCAGGATTTACTTACCCAGGGGATATGGAGGAGACATCGCCGTATGACTCCCAGTCCACTGGTCAGCCACTCGACACATACAGCACATACACAGGGCCGACGGCGTGGTCTGGTGGAAGCGTTAGATTGGCTGCCTTCCAAGCCACAGCTTCTAGGCGACCGTGATTTTATCAGGAACATTATGATGATTGTGAGGGTGTTGTCTATATATTGGTGTAGATGGTGTGCGCTGATGTGGCTTAGCCTCCTGTGGTTTACCGCAGGTTTTCGTGGAGGCGCATGTGTCCTAACAGGCCCATGCTGTGTGTAAATGTGCGGGAGCAGTGAGGGCCGTGGAGGCGTGCGCGGCGTCTGTGTGTCGGAGCCGCAGGCACTGGTTCACCAGCCTCCGTGCGATTAATTCGCAGGTGACCGACCAGGCCGATACATGATTTGAAGTTGCCGGCGCATTTTGGGCAGAAAAAATCGGTAGAGGCTGGGGGGATGTCAGTCATGGTAGTGGGGGTGGCAGTGGCGGTAAGAAGGCAGGAGCTGAAGGTGTGCATTATGTATCGGTGTTGTCAGCATTGCGGTGAATTCCGCTGTCATGGATGCGCATATGACCGAATAGGCTCATGCGATGAATGAATGCGTGAGGACAGTGAGGACAGTGGAGGCCACGATCTCTGCTGTGTGTTGGTGCTCCAGGCACTGGTTCACCAGTCTCTGTACGATGTATTGGCAAGTGACCGACCAGGCTGATGCGTGAGGTGAATGTGCGTTTGTATTGAGAAAAGTTTAGGAGTGAGTCCCCATCGCTGATGGTGGCGGTGGTGGTAGTGAAGGCGAAGGCGGTGGTGGTTGCGGTATTGGGGGTAACAGGCGATGAGTATTGGGAAGTGGTCTCTATGATGGTGGGAGTAATGGAAGTGATGCCAGAAGTGAGGGTGGGGGAGTCTGAAGGAGGTTTGGCAGAATTTGACAGGAATTTGGAATGTCGGATTGTTGGTGCATTGCGTCCGGAGATGTCCAACCAGTACCCTGATTCGCGCGCGGAAGATGCGTCGACAGCGCGGGCATGTTGGCGGGCACTGGGCATCGACTATGTTGATCCGGGCGCTGCTATTCCGTGCCGCTCTTTTGGCCTTGGCGGGGTGTGATCCGGTTGGCCTCGTGATTGCTGAAGCATGTCTTCACGGATCTTCTCCACGCCGGTCTCATCCTGGACGAGGTCCTCCCAGGTCACCGGGTTGATTTAGCAGTTGCTTCCAGCGATTTCTTCAAAGAGTGCTTCTTGTAGCGTCGTTTTTTGACCTCCCTGTCGGCGAGCACCCGTAGTGACATCTCCGTAGAAAAGTATTTGGGGTAGTCGCTCACCGTCCATTCTTACCAGGTGGCCGCTCCATCGCAGTTGCACTTGCCTCAGCATGGCGTGGATGCTGAGGATTCCGATCCGCTCCAGGAATTCCATGTCGAGGGATCCCGTCTTGCGCAGCTCAGCTTCAGTATTTTCGGAGGCAGCTGAGATGCAGCGGATTCAGCCTCCTGGCTTGGTTTGAGTAGATGGTCCAGGTCTCCGCCCGTAAAGGAGTGTCGTCACGACTATGACCTTGTACATCTTCAGTTTGGTCAGGTGAATACCGTGGCGATTCC